>JAJOZX010005704.1:145000-307375 GCA_023014485.1 Bathynomus jamesi | reverse complement strand
TACATCACCCATAATTTACACCTAGCAAAATTCCTAATTCCAACCAACTCCACACTAACCCCTAATGCAGAATGAATATTCCATCCACATTTCCTACGAATTCGTCAAAGAAATACTGACGTTGAACAATTCCAACAACCTCCATATGCACAGCTTTGACATAGTATTCCTCTACAACAACGTGCCAATTAGAGAAGCCATCGACACTGGCACCAACAATTTAGTTTCCATAATCAGAACACAGACCTCAACCTAACGAAACAAGAATTTACCAAACTGCTAACCCTTGACACCTCAGACACCTACTTCTTTTCCACTTTACCAACAAACCTATTCACTAGCCACGGGATCCCCCTAAGAGCCACACTAGTTAACATCTTTCTCTGTTATCACGAAAATAATGGCTACTCCATTACCGTACCCATTACAAACACACTTATATAAAGGATATGTCGATGACACCTTTCTACTCTTTCACATTGCTAACCACGACCCTCTTTTTATTAACTGTCTCAATTCCCAGCATCAAATCATCAAAATCACTAAAGAAAACGAACCTAACAACACCCTACCCTTTTTTAGATATAACAATAACAAAAAAAATAATAAATTCAGCACTTCCATATATCGAAAACCTACATATACAGACCTAGATACTTAAGCCACTCCCTTACTGTATAAAATTAACAGCATTAAAATCTTAATCCATCGTGCTTATCAACTTTGTTCCTCCTACTTATCCTTCCACAACGAAATAGAATTCGTTCACAGTTTCTGCATTAATATTCCTTTCCCAAAACATTTACTACATTCTCTAACTAGAAATTTTCTCAACAACATTTATCAGCCCTTTAAAGGCCCCACTGTTAAAAAAGATATACATTACTTTTCTTCATACTACGACTATATTAGTTACAAAATACAATCAGAACTTCGCCACCTACTCATCCCACTTTACCCTAAATTTAGTCATCAATTTTTATTCACCAATAATAATAGCATTAATTCATATCTCAACCATAAAGAAGAAAACCCAGCCCCCTGTCTCATCCAATATCTACTGTCTCATTTGTACTTCTTAGCAATGATGATGGAAATCGAATTTCCGAAACGTCTGACTAATAAACATGTACTACCTTCCAGTCCACCTATTCCTTACTATATATATATATATATAATATATATATATATATATATACAGGGTGTTTGAAAACTTTCTGTACAAATTGTAATGGGGGATAGGCAACACCAAGACAAACCCTTTTCGGCTATATTGGTGGAGCTGGTACATAAATGAATGAAAACAAGTGTACACGGCATGTTTATTTAAAGGTGCTGAAAGTTGCGACCGGTAGCATCAATGCATGCCCGACAGCGTCGAAGCATTGACCGACGTACACGTCGAAAGATTCTCGGCATTTCGGGAACAGTTCCAGCGGTGACAGCGATTCTTGCTACGAGGTCTTCTTCTGAGTAAATGGGAGTCTCGTACACGAGGTTCTTCATGTGTCCCCACAGGAAGAAATCGAGGCATGTTAAATCGGGCGATCTCGGTGGCCAGGCTACGGGCCCACCCCGGCCTATCCATCGGTCCCCAAAAGTGGCGTTCAGATAATCCCGCACATCGTTGCTGGAGTGTGCTGGGGCCCCGTCGTGTTGAAACCACATTCGTCTACGAATAGCCACGGGAACATCTTCCAGCAGTTCCGGCAACGTTTCTTCAAGAAATATCCGATAAACCGGCCCGTCGAATCGGGCAGGCAGCAGGTACGGCCCAATCAACTTGCCATGGACGATACCCGCCCAAACATTGACGGCGAACCGTTCTTGATGAGCATGCACCCGTGTAGCTTGTGGATTTGCGTGCGCCCACACGTGAGAATTGTGCATGTTAAACACACCCTCACGTGTGAAACAGGCCTCATCTGAGAACAGCTCATAAGCCGGAAAATTAGGCTGCACCGCTGTCTGCTGCAGAAACCAGCGTGCGAATTCCACACGAAGAGGGTAATCCCGAGGTTGTAATGCCTGGACTCTCTGACGATGAAACGGATGTAACTGCTGCTCGTGCAACACTCTCCAGACAAGGTCGTGGTTCACACCGAGGATACGTGCAACACCTCGCGTGCTTGCGCTTGGATTGTCCTGAAATCGCTGTAGGATTTCTTCTTCCATGTTAGGAGTGCGCACGTTTCTCACCCGACCAGTGTCATGCATGTTTGCATGGAATGTTCCAGTTTCTCGCAGTCGCCGATGCAAATGCGCAAACGTTTGGTGGTTTGGCACACGTCTGTTTGGGAAGCGCTGTCGGTACAACCTCACAGCAGCTCTTCCGTTTCCATTGGCAGCCCCATACACCATATGCATGTCAGCCATCTCAGCAGTCGTGAAGCGCTCCATGTTACGAGTACTACGTCCGATTTAAGAATGCCCGCGGCAAGCGCGAGTCTAGCCCACTTCACCTTTTAGCCAATTGCAGCGGCGCCCTCTCGCGCCGAATGGTGACGTCAGCGGACATACACTTATAGACGAAAAGGGTTTGTCTTGGTGTTGCCTATCCCCCATTACAATTTGTACAGAAAGTTTTCAAACACCTGTATATATTATATGTATATATATATATATATATATATATAATATATATATATATATATATATATATATATATATATATATATATATATATATATAAGGAATCTTACTACTACTGCTAACATTCTGTACCCAGACATGGCAAATCTGGGTTTTCTGAGTTTCATTTGTTAACACACCAGAAAATAAATTGAATTGAAGCCTAAAATAATTATAGATTATAGGTATATAAATTCTCATTATTATTATTACAATATACATGCCGCAAGACGTACAGCTTTTGATATCTTCAATAGATGAAAGACTCGTTTCTTGCTAGATAATAATTCATCTACTCGTGACGATAGATGATGACACGAAGGTTTCTATTCACGTGTCCAGAGAGTGGAACAAACACTTTCACAAAATCAGTTGAGAAAATAAGAAGTAGATGTTAACAAATTTTACCACACACACACACACACACACACACACACACATTTCCGCATATTTAGTTATTTATTCAACTATCATTAGCCTTCGATTCTATAGGTAAGGCAGCTTTCTGGGTTTCTGGCCACTGTATAATGTTTGAGCCTAAGGCTATTATTGGTTTACAGTCCTTCAAAAAGGGTCTTCATAATTTTGAAGTTGTACAAAATATGTCTACCCCACTAATTAAATTATTAAGGGTTCAGTTTAGAGTTAAAGTTTTGTATTGCGAATGTAATCTACGCATAACCTTTTGTTTAGATTAATGTATCTAGAGATGGCTTAGATACTAACTATTGAATAGGGTCAGTAGCCTTGATCATGCTGCCCTCAAAACTTATCTTAGACTGTATAATCTATTTTTAATAGGATAAAACTAATTTTTCCATACACATGGGTATTAAAGTTCATGAGGTCTAACATTTCTTAAGCCTATCAAAGGTTGTAAATCACCTTCAGTAGACTGGATTGCAACGCCTATGTAAACTGGCCTAGGTTTTCGGTAATGCAATAGCCTATCTTAGTCCAATAATTAAGTTTTAAGTACACAAAATTTTAAGTACACACACACATACACACACACATATATATATATATATACTAGGTGAGGTACCCGCCGTTGCCTGGGTTAATTGAATGCCCGGTTAGGTCAACTGGATGCCCCCAAAACCCCTCACCCCCCTTTATGCAACTTGGGGGCTAACCCCCTCCAACATTACCCCACCCCTCCCCCATTACCCCCACCCCTCTCCCCCACCTCCACCCTTCCACCATTACTGCCCGGGATAAATTTCACAAACAGACAAACAGACAGGCTAAACTACAGAAAAGAACGCAGCCGTGAAAATTTTGAGCTTCACATTGTGTCAAGATTTCTGAATCTGATCAGATATCCCCCAAACCCCCCTGACCAAATAATTACTGTCGGTTCAATTATTTGGTCAAGAAAACTATAGAAAAGAACACAGTCATGAAAATCTTGAGCTTCACATAGCCGCCCGTAATACAAACAGACAAACAGACAGGCTGACCGACTCTGTGTTGACATTCTTCATCCCATAAGAGGTTCCCGTGCCAAATTTGGTAGCTCTAGGTCAAACGATTTGCGCTTGCATAAAGGACAGACAGACAGAAAGGCGAATATATATATATATATATATATATATATATATATATTATATATATATATATATAACGTCTACAGGGCATAGATGAAATAGACGAGCTGTTCACTCGAGATCACCTGTAAATTTGAATCTGTACACTCAGATGAATATATGTTGCACTCAGATGAAGGGACGAGATGTTTTCATGCACTCTCTGCAACACATAGCCATGTACACCCAGGCTCATCTGGTATTGTGGTGAGACGAGCATCTAATCTTCTTTTGTTTGAGATATGGTAGAAATGAAGAAATTAAGCAGATTGCATATTTGGCCAGATGATCCGGGAGTACATGGCTATGTGCGGTGGAAAGCGCAAGAGAGCGGCTCACTCCTCCACCAAGCCAGTCCTAGATGCAGGGACCACCAGCTTCACATTCGTTTGAAGAGAGAACGACGCGTGGAAACGCATCGTGGTATATACACACATTTTATTCATGCAGTTAACCGTGATTTACGGTCGTCATTTGAGTTAACATGAACTACTAATTGTTAACATTAAGCATTTATCCGTGATCGTGACATGGAGTTAACCGCGACTTGGAAGTGTTTACATTCGAGGGTCCCTCCCGCCATACTAACAAAATGCGGCTTAGTCGGTGTCTCTCAGCGCGGCCAAAGACAATATTAGGAACGAACTTATCAAAGAGGCAAAGACAAAAAATCTCAAACTAAACCCAATAACCATCCAAACAACGCTGGACAATAGGAAAGGCGGAATATGTAGTGTCCCCAAACTAAAGACCTGAAAAGGGAGCTCTCCCCCGAACACTGAAGGAAATTAGCTTGGTTATCACTTATCAGTGGATCAAGGCTTTTAACCAGCCTCCTATGGACCTCAGAAACGTTTTACCTCCGAAATTTTATTTTGATCATATAATTTTTGAGGAAATGGATGATTTTATCTTCAAGTTTAGGAAAAGTACTAAAGGCTTGTCATTAATCTTTTTGAATTTGGCGGAGTCGGTGAGGGCTTTATTCAACTTATTATCATCATCTGATTTGTTAAGAAGAATGGTATCTTTGCTTTTGTCAGGACGTGAAATTATGATGGAGTCATCCCTGATGATTCTTTTAGGCAAGCGATATCTTACTATTGAATAGGGGGAAAAACTTTATGAGTTTTAAATTTATAAAAGTGTTTATGGGTGATGTATGCATAAAGGCTAGGTCTAATGGGAAAATTTGGTATCGTCAGCTATTAGGATTCGTTTCAATCTGAAAAAGTTTTTCAGATGATAAAGAGTGTTTAAAATAATTTATCTTAAAGTTTGTTAACTTAAAATATAGGCCCAAAGAGAGAAGTCGTCTTTCGTTGTTGCTCAAATTCTTTTAGAAAATTGTTTGATCAGGGTTAAGAGGTTGAAGGTTCGATTTCAGCACCACTTGATTTAATTTTCTTTTATGTCTTAGCTGAATCTGTATGCTTTAGTTATTGGCGTCTTCAGCAATTTGATTTTAGACATTAAATAGATTATAAAACTTGCAGATTCTTTTATGTGAGTTAAAAAGAGAATATATTTATTGATGAGTTTTTTAATATTGTTATGTTTAACGTATATATATACTGTATATATATTATATTTTATATATATATATATATATATACCTTTGGTAACCTTTGGCTTGCTTCCGCCCGAATTGTTCATTCTGACGAAGGCCAAGCTTTTCACTCCACCTTAGACCTATAGTTTAACGTGGAATCCGAACCACGCCCCATCAGCAGCCCAGCGTCTTAATCACTAGGCCACCTAGGGTACCCATTTATTCTTTATTGTGTGGAAGGATGAACAGCTGGGACTGCTGGGTTTTGCTGCGAGCCGGCTGCCTTCCAGTCTCGAACCCGGGGCCGATGGATTCGTAGTCAGCGACGCTAACTACTACACCACCGAGGCGCATATGTATATATGTATATATGTATAACATGTATACATGTTATACATATATACATATGTATATATGTATAACATGTATACATGTATATATGTATAACATGTATAACATGTATATATGTATAACATCCTTTATTATGTGCATATATTGTGATTTTAAAGAAGTCTTTTTATTGCAGTTTGTACAGAAATTGACAACAACTTGTACGTTTCTTTGCTTCGAGGTAACAGTTGATTATTGCATACCTAATAAGAGGTTAAATAAATTAATCTTTACCGACGATGCAAGATGTGGTTGCATTGAAGTTGTTAGTCCCTTGACCAAGTATTTTACAGATGGGGCTGATGATTCGGAAAGAAACACACAAATAACAGAGTTACCGCCGAAAAATCCACTAGTCGTTTTCTTTAACTGTTGTTTGTTCGAAATTTAAGGCATACTTGCTTATTTATTTCAATGTTTTGTATGAAAATTGGGTGCTCCTTTAGTATGCGGTCTACAAATTCTGCCGCGCTCTACTTTTTTCAAAGTGCAGTCTACAGGTTTTTTTCGTTAAATTTGTGCCTGCTCACGCATTCTGCCGCTCTTTTTTTTTCGCTAAATGACTCACTCACATGACTTAGACCCTATTTGACCTTGAAATTCAAAATGATTGTTTAACATCAGTAGCTTGAGAAATTTGAAGCAGTAAAGTTGTAAACAATTCAATTGCCGGTGCTACTATAGTATGCGGTCTACCTACGGTTGGTTAGGTTTAGTCAAGATATTTTCGTTAAAACTAACGAAAATATCATGACTAAACCTAACCAATCGTCAAGGGCGACTGACATTGGGATGTAAACAAGCAATTAGTAAACAAGCTAAGAAGGTATACTTACATTTAAACTTTTTGTGTTTTTAACGTTTCAATAAATTTTTTTCCTTACATTTAAACTTTTATGTTTTTAACTTTTCAATAAATTTTTTTCAAGTAAGATTGTTATTTCAACCTTCTTTAACTACATTTAAAAAGCAAATTGGTGTAGACCGCATCCTAAAGTGTGAATTTGTCTGTAGACCGCATACTAAAGTGTGAATTTGTCTGTAGACCGCATACTAAAGTGTGAATTTGTCTGTAGACCGCATACTAAAGGAGCACCGAAAATTGAATATGAATAAGTTTATTGCTAGACCATTATCCAAATGCCTAATATTAATAATACAATGACAAATCACATACTAAGGATAGAAATATCTACAATTAATGAGAAATAATACAGTACTTTCAAAGTTGTGTGAAGCTACAACCAACCGTTTTCATATCATAAATTCCATAGCTTAGAAGACTTACGGTAGGATTGGTAATAGCTTGGATAATCGGGGTGGTTAATTTTTTAAATCGTTGCATTAGACTATATATAGACACAGATCATTTGAGCGGGACCTTTTAATACCAAACTCAATTAGTTCATAAGTTATCATTTAAGTGGCGTAGTTATAAGAACTTCTCTACTATTTTCGAGAAACATGAGGCGATGTAAATAACAGAAAACTACATGGATGAAATATACGTCTATGAAGGAAGATATCGATATTTGAATTTACGAAATATAAATTGCAAGTATTCGCGTTCATCCTAGTCTTTTGAAAAGGGCTGTTATATATATATATATATATATATATATATATATATATATGATAATGTTTGTTGTTCATGATGATTGTTATCACGTTATTATACGAATGGATTAAAATACCGGGTGTACATAAAGTCAGGATCTATTTTGTGAAGCACTTGGAAATTATATGGAATTCAATCATAAAATGATAAAGTGGTAACATTTATTAAATAATTAAGAGTAGGATTCGACGTGATGCCCATTAATATCCCTGCACAGCTCAAATCGTTCCGCAGCATTTCTAAACACATTCTGGAGCATTTGCGGGGTTATGTTATCTGCAGCAGTTCGTATACGTGTACGTAAGTTTTCAAGACTCGTAATCTTCGTCTGATAGACTTGCGATTGGATAAAGCCCCATGCAAAGAAATCTAAAGGGGTTAAATCTGGTGATCTCGCTGGCCAAGGTCTGTTGCTTCCGCGTCCGATTCAGCGATTTGGAAAACGTCCATTTAGATAATCCTGAACAATTTTGGCTTAGTGACAAGGAGCACCATCATGTTGATAGACGACGGGGATAGGATTGTTAGTACCGTCGTCTATCAACATGATAGTGCTCCTTGTCACTATGCCAAAATTGTTCAGGATTATCTAAATGGACGTTTTCCAAATCGCTGGATCGGACGCGGAAGCAACAGACCTTGGCCAGCGAGATCACCAGATTTAACCCCTTTAGATTTCTTTGCATGGGGCTTTATCAATCGCACGTCTATCAGACGAAGATTACGAGTCTTGAAAACTTACGTACACGTATACGAACTGCTGCAGATAACATAACCCCGCAAATGCTCCAGAATGTGTTTAGAAATGCTGCGGAACGATTTGAGCTGTGCAGGGATACTGATGGGCGTCACGTCGAATTTTACTCTTAATTATTTAATAAATGTTACCACTTTATCATTTTATGATTGAATTCCATATAATTTCCAAGTGCTTCACAAAAATAGATCCTGACTTTATGTACACCCTGTATAATAGCTTCCCCTTAGATTAGATATATGAAATTAAAATTAATTTATTTAATAGATTTTAGATCTATTTCGTAATACAAATATTAGAACAAGGCAAAATTTGTTTATGAGTTGATTGTATTTATTTTAATTTTATTTTGTGTGGTATCGTTATTAATATATTAATCCAAAACGATGAGATCGTAGACATTGTAAAAGAAATCTTTGGTATTTGTCTTGCACTACAGTTGTTATACACACATATATATCAGCAGAAGGCTGGTGTTCCAGAAATGGATCTTCTGCACGAACGATTCCATCGTTTGTTTGCTTGTTTTTGCATGTTTGTTCTTGTTTGTCTCATGAAAGACTATGAAAGATCCCCACACAGGAGGATTTTTTCTCGTGAAGGAAGGCAAGGATGAATCTTTTTTTTTCAAGGAGGAAGGGGGCCCCACAAGGGGCCGAATGTTCCCAGGAAAGAGTTGTCTCGGGAGATGATCTGCCGTCTAGATGGTACGACATATTCTTTTTCGTTCTCAGAATCAACGTTTCCATCTATTCTAATAGAGGTTATTGCTTTTGAAAAACATTCATATACTTTATAAAGGGGAGTGAGTGCGATGGAGGATAGTGGAACAGCGCAAATATTGACCTCGCTTGAACGAATCTTTTTTTGTGAGGTGGATGGGAGTGTGGAGAGTGTAGTGCTCTGGATGGCGTGAATGGGAGAAGCGTTGAATTTGAAACCACTCGACGCGGGTTCGAGTTGCACTCCCTCCTAGTACCCCATTTTATTGCGTATATACTTTTTATCTTACTATTAATTTATTAAATAGAAAAGAATAACTACAGAAAAGAGACCATTTTTTTTACCTAAAAAAAAGGAACTGAATCGTTAAATTTTGTTTGTTAGTTGGTCGATCTGTTTTACGTCGTCCTTCCGGTAACATCACCAACCAGGAAAAGTAAGTCCCTTTCTTTTTTTTTATGCAGGAAGGAGGGGGCAAGGGCAACTGCCTGCAAAAGCCCCATAGAAGAAGAAGAGAGCCAAAATCAAGGCCGGGGTTTTCGAGATACCTAGACACTCTGCATTTGGAAGATGGGAGGTCATAGACAGGAGGAAAGATGGATTGAGGAAGATTGTTCCAGAGTTGAGCGGTTGAGTAATGAAAGATTGAAAATATCAATTAACCCTTGCTTTAGACTGTTGCACAGAAAAGAAATGAAAAAGTGTAGAAAGTCTGGTGCTGCGTGCTCTCCTTAAAGGAGGAGGCATGCAGTTAGAGAGTTCAGAAGAGCAATGTCCGTTATAATAGCGATAGTAAAGAGAGAATGAGGCAACCTTGCGGCGAAGAGAGAGATTGAAGACAATCTGTGAGAGGCGGGGAAGTGAAAAGACGAAAAGCCTTTGAGTCTAGTATCTGGATGCGAATGACAGTGATTGCAGATAATTAATACAAAAAATAAGTAAATTAACAGAAAAGACTTTTCTTAATTAAAAAAAATAAATAAATAAATAAAAATTTCCAAAAATCTCAAAAAATCGTTAACTTTAGCAGTTAACGATTTTTTGAGATTTTTGGAAATTTTTATTTATTTATTTTTGCAAGAGAAAACGGGAAACAATTTTATTTTAAATAATATAAAAGTAAACATATTTGTATTCCTTTTGTTATTTTAACATTTATTTTTCAAGGTTTATATTTTATCTTTGTTGAGTTTGTGATATATATATATATATATATATATATATATATATATATATATATATATCAGTGATGTAGGTCTCGAGATCGGTCTCGGTCTCGAGACCGATCTCGAGACCAAATTTGCAGATCTCGATCTCGATCTCGGTCTCTGCTATTTAGATCTCGGTCTCGATCTCGGTCTCGACAGACGCGGTCTCGGTTTTTCTCCCCGAGACCTTTCGAGACCTCTCGAGACCGTAATGAAAAATACATGTTGAAACTGGGAAGATTTTGAACCGCAGAACCTCATATTTTAGACAACTGCTCTCCAATAAAGTTTTGGCACCAGAAAAGGGATAAATTCCCATCACTGGCCAATATTGCCATGACTGTTTTAACAGTGCCTGCCTCTAGTGCTCCAATTGAGCGTGAATTTAGCCATGGAGGCATAATAATGAGGCCCCACAGAAGTCGAACTTCAGCAGATCTTCTGAGCATGCTGATGTTCCTTAAGTGTAATGAGCACCTATCATGCTTTAAATAAATGCACAAGTCAAACTGGGTAGTTGGTACGTTCATTAAACCTTCTGTAACAGATATAAAAGAAGTAAATAAATATAAAGTACGTATATATATATATTCATTTGTTAATTTATAGGCTACACTTTTTGCATTCAACACACTACATCTGAGAAAGTAGTTATTAGTTTATTAATATACTTAACATAGTCTAATTTCCATAGTAGTGTAAAACAAATTGAAAGGGCATGAGCTTCGTCTCGATCTCGATCTCGGTCTCGAATTTTAAGGGTCTCGATCTGGGAAGGTAGATCTCGATCTCGAACTTTGATCTCGGTCTCGATCTTGGTCTCACAGGATCAGGTCTCGGTCTCGGTCTCAGTCTCGGACTTGGTGGTCTCGACTAACATCACTGATATATATATATATATATATATATATATATATATATATATATTCACAAAAGTCCATGTTGATAACCTACTTGATATTTTAAAAGATAAGATTTCTGAATATTCTTTCCCTGTTCAACACAACACTCTTATTGAGTTAATTAAGCTTTGCGTCAAAGATTGTAAATTTCAGTTTGAAAATAAGTTTTATGCTATGTCGTTTGGAATGGCGATGAGAAATCCCCTTTCACCTGTACTGGCTAACTTATATATGGAATTTTTTGAAAGTAGAATTCTGCCTACGATTGTTAATTTTAACCTGGTTTGGTACAGGTATATAGATGATATTTTATGCCTTTGGCCTAACAATTTGGATGTTGACTTATTTCTTGGTAGGCTCAACAATTTAGTCGCATCTATTAAGTTCACAGTTGAAAAAGAAAATGATGGAAGCTTATTTTTCTGGATCTAAAAATTTGGAGATGCTCTAATCAGTTCAAATTTGAAGTCTATCGCAAGCCTACTAATAATAACTTTCATGTGCATTTTTATTTTGACCGTCATCCTCGATTAAATCCTCTATTTTCTCTGCTATGTTTCTTAGAGCATTGAGAGTTGTCAGTCCTGAATTTTTAGATTCCGAGTTATGCAATATCATGAATATTGGTACTAAATTATGCTATCTTATTCATTTTTAGATAACTGTCTTAGGAAAGCCAAGAATAAGTATTATAATAATGTAACTGTAAAGGAATTTGAGCGTAAAAATATCCTTAGCCTACCTAACCATGTTAATTTCCAATATCTTCCGGCATCAATATGTAGTCTTTAAGTCTAATAATACTGTTAAATCACGCCTAATAAAGAATAGCCCGGATAATGTTGTTGGTTGCGTGTATTCGATCGGATGTACACAATGTATCTCAGTATATATCGGCCAAACGGGTAAAACGTTAAATATTAGGGTAAAACAGTATAAATATGCGTGCAGAACAGCTAATAATTCAAATGCTTTGTTTAACCATATGTATAGATGTAATCATAGCATCAAGTGGGATAGTTCTAAAGCGCTTGTTGAAAACAGATATAATTGAAAGAACTATTCTAAAATGTGCATTATCCATTTTAAAAACAATTTCAATAACAGTGCGGGAATGTATAAAATTGACATCTTAAAATTCCTTTTGCTCTCATTAACTCTTGTTAAGTATGTGCTAATTGTTTTGGTTTCCGTTACGTTGGATATACAGTATTTATGGCATCTTGCCTTCTCTCTTCATTCCCTGACGAGGTGTAGCTCTGAATAAACGAAAGGCCTTGGAATCGTTTTTCATTTTCCTTGTGGGTTTGCATCATGTATATATATATATATATATATATATATATGTGTGTGTGTGTGTGTACATATATATATATACACTTGTATATATGTTAGTTTCTCTTTCGATATGTTTTAATTCGGTTTATTTTAAATTTTTGTTAAAATATTTTAATTTCTTTTCCAGAGAATATTTTCTAATTTATTATTTTTTTTAATTATAACTTTTTTATTATTACAATTAACTTGGTTTTTGCTTCCGCTCTAATTATTCATTCTGACGAAGGTCAAGCTTGTCACTCCACGTTAGACCTACAGTTTAACGTGCAATCTGAACTACGCACTACGGGTGGTCAGAAATTAGAAATTTCTCGCCCTGATTCGATCTCACGACGTTCTGACCAGCAGCCCAGTGTCTTAACCACGAGGCTACCCAGGGTACCCATTTATCTACCAACCAATTTTTATTTTGTGGAAGGATGACCAGCTGAGTTTTGCTGCGCGCTGCCTGCCGACACCGAGTCTGGATCCTGGGGCGATGGATTGTAGTCAGCGATGCTAACCACTACATCACCAATTACCACCGATTACCGAGGCCACTGATTTGGAAAAGGACTTGGGTGTGCTAATTAGCAGCGACCTTAAGTTTACGAAACAGTGCGTAGAGGTGGAAAAGAAAGCCCAGAAGTTGTTGGGTTATATCAGGAGGCAATTTCAGTTTCGGAACAAGGAGATTGTGCTCTCTCTGTACAATTCCCTGGTTCGGAGTATGCTGTGCAGTTCTGGTCGCCCACCCTCAGGAAAGATATTGACAGGCTGGAGCGAATCCAGGCGAGGGCCACAAAGTTAATCTCTTCCGTTAGGCATATGGGTACAATCGACGCTTACGCTGCCCTGAACTTGTCTTCGCGGGAAACTCGGAGGCTGCGCCGTCAACTCATCGAGGTTTTCAAGTTCTTACGCGGGTTCAGCAATGTCGATTTTAGAAGCATGTTTAGTTTAAATGATAACTCAACTCGCAGCAATGGTTGGAAGTTGGCTTTGAAACGGTTTAGGACTAGTGTGTGTGGGAATTGCTTTACCTATAAGATCTGTGACACGTGGAACAGGCTACCTTCAGAAGTTGTGAACAGTTCTTCTGTGGATCTGGTCAAGAAAAGGTTAGACCGAATCTTGCACACTATTTGAAGGTGTAGGAATTTTTCCCTGGCACCCGTTGCCATTGGTACCTCCTCGGTATGGGCCGCAAAGCCTTTTGAGGTACTACTTTTCCTTGTAACTCCTTGTAATTACACAAGCCTTCGAATGAGATCTTTGTAAGAGTTGTTTTCTTACTAATAACTGATTTTATATAATTTAACTACATTGATTTCGAATAAGGTGTCCATTTTTTTCTATCACGTAAGGATTTTCTGCAAACAGGAAGGGAAAAATGAACAACATAAATAAATATCATTTATTTCAATTTACATTAGGTACCTATTTTGCTTTGTTATACTAATTATAAATGCAAACAACTTTAAAAAGAAAGAAGACTATTAACATCAATTACATATTCATCTTTATTTGTCCTGAGTTTTCTTGTGAGATCTATGCCTTTTAGTCTCGAATGTACGCGCTGTTCCTTTTGTTTTATGTAATAATTCTGGAGTATTTCGTTTCCCGTGAAAAATCTGTACGTGATGGCGAAAAATTAATATTAGTTTCGGAATCAGCGTACAAAAATTACTATACAAGTGATAAAATATTTCGGACAACAAAACCATCGCAGGCCTGTGTTATCATCGTAATTATTATTATCATTTTCGCATTTCATCGAAGTTGGTCTTTAGGCGATTACTCTGTGGACTGCCCCAAGCCATTTCGAGAAATGGGAATATGGTGGAATTATGATCTCGCTATGCTTCAATTACTCGGCTCAACTCAGTCCCCTCTTTTAAAGGGGAATTACGTTTCCCTGCTGACCACATTATCGTACGTCTCATTGACACCTGTTGGAAGAAGGACGTTAAACAGATCAACCATGTCCAGTTCCCTAGATGTTCTAGTTTGGATCATTTATATGTTTTTTTTTTTTTTTGTTGCGCTTTTTGCGGATGTTCAACAACCCCCTGCGTAATATTAAAGGTTATGTGACGGAGGGGACTTACAGCTTTACGTGGGATCCGAATCACGAGTCGCTTCATCATCTAGACCAGGGATTCCCAAAGTGGTCTGTATAGACCCCCAGGGGTCTGTAGGAAGCTTCCAGGGGGTCTCTAAGCTTTTGGAAAAATAGTAACATTAACTATATTAAAATAAATTTCCATTTCACACTAGACATTCGGTAAGTGTTTATTAAACTGGTTTAATGAGCGTAGAATGTTTAATTTTACATTAATTTAAAAGCTATCTATGTTTATGAAATATACTATAGTTTGTAACTGAATTCATAATTTTTTTTGTGGGGGGGTCTATGTCCGTACGGAATTAATATTTAGGGGTCCTTGGTGGTAAAAGTTTGGGAACCGCTGATCTAGAGGTAGAGGACGGACCCCCCCAATCCAACTAACATTCAGACTTAATGGCGCTTAACTTTCCTTATCGATTGGAAGCGGTGTTGTGACAATGGCCACGAAGTAGCGCTTTTCTTTTTTTTTTAACTCAAAAAAGAAGTTAAAGGGAAATTTGTAAGTCAAATCATCATTTTTCCAAAAATATTAATGTATAGAAATTTTTAATAATAATAATAATGATAATAATAATAATAATAATAATAGTCAATGAATTATTATTATTATTATCTTAATTTACATTTATATCTCCTTTACTTAAAAATGATCCATTGAAAATGCCATGTAAATAATGTTTATGGTAAATGTTAAACTCCATAAGTTAAGTTAACAAACCTAAATTACAGCAATATTGGAGATTTTTAACGAGCAAATAAACAAATTTTATTTCGGAAACTTCAGAAGTTAAGATGAACTTCGAATTTTTTTCAATCGTTTTTCAAATTTTGGTTTTAGAACATTATTCAAAACTTAAAAATTCGACAATTTTTCAGTTACGAAATGGACTTTTGAATTAACTTCACCGAACAAACATCCACCTATACACACACACCCACACACACACACACACACATCCATCTCTCTCTCTCTCTCTCTCTCTCTCTCTCTCTCTCTTTATATATATATACACACACACACACATATATATATATATATATATATACACACAGTATGTGTGTGTGTGTGTGTGTGTGTGTGTGTGTGTGTGGATGTAAGTGTTACGTGGCTGTATGTGTATATGCATGTGTGTCCATATATACAATATACATGTATGCATAAAGGATATACATAACACAAACACGCACACACACACACACACACACACAGTATATATATATGTGTATCAGTATTCTACAAAAATTATAATATATATATATATATATATATATATATATATATATATATATATATATATATATAATTTTGTAGAATACTGATGCATTCAAACAGCTCGAATGAAATTGGGAGGGACGTAATAATGGGAAACCTACTATACTTATGAGGTATAATTTTTTCAGTTGCTTCCATATATTCCTAACCATTAGGACTGTCCTTCGAGATATATAGGCAATTTCGGCGACTTTTTTAACTGGGACACTAACTAAATGGGAATTATGTCCATTTCATAGTCAGCGGCAAGAGAGAAGAAAACAATATCAGCATATTAAACAAAAATTTTTCTCAATATTATATGCATTCATACAGCAACCTCGTAAAATAAATATAATTTTATTAATGATATCAGATATCAGCGAAACTGCGTTTTTCCATTATTCTGTCCAACCCCTGTGTGTGTGTGGGTGTGTGTGTGTGTGGGTGTGTGTGTGTATATATATATATATATATATATATAAACATTCATAATAAGAGTACCACAAAATTTCTAAAAATCATTATTTATGCCTAAAATATATATATATATATATATATGTTACTTACTTTAGGTTACTTTAGGTGAGTTTCAACGACGGTTCAGGATAGACCTGCGGTCGACCCCTCTGCAGCATCCCGCCTCATTTGCGGGATTTGGTGAAGGAGGGAATTTCTGTCTGATCTCCTCCTGCCCTTGTATCCAGCCACGCATGGCTAGTCAGGGACTTTGCACAGGAATCTGTCCAGCTGGTTCTTGAAGTTATTCAGGTCGGTGTGCTGGAGATTCCTCATTTCTTTTGGTAGGACATTGCAAAGCTTTGGGTCTCGTATTCTGAGGGTATTTTCCATCCTCGTTTTCATGGCTCCTTATCCCACTGCAGCTGGGACCGTACAAAATCTGCCTCTTCTCTCATTCCAGTTTGTTTCTATTTCATTTGTAAGGTTAGGAACAGAGCCTTCGAGTATTTTCCATATGTATATTATTGTGTACCGCTCGCGCCTTCTTTCGAGACAGTAGAGTTCCAGGGATTGTAGTCGAGACCAGTAGTCTTCACCTTCCGTTTCCTCTATCTGAGACGTAAAAGTCCTTTGTATAGCTTCACTGTTCGCAATGTCTCGTTTTCTGTATAGGCTTGTGAATACTAAGAAATACTCAATTATTGGTAAGACTAGACTTCTCCGTAATTTGAGCATGATGTTTGCTTTTCTGGTTCGGAAGCTCCTCCAGATGATTTCCATTATTTTTCTAGCCGTTGTAATTTTGGTGTTATAGTGCTCTCTGAATTCTGCATCCGACGACATTATTACTCCAAGATCCCTGACTTGTGGATTTGGTGTTATATGTTTGGCTTGCATAGTTTTGTACCCTTTTTTCTGTAGCTCCTTCTTATTACCATATCTTAGAAGTTGAAATTTTTCTTCGTTGAACTTTATATTGTTGTCTTCTGCCCACTGGAATAATGTTTCAATGTCATTTTGTAATTTTCCGATGTCACCTTCGTTCAGTATTTCCTTACATATCTTTGTGTCATCTGCGAAGCATGATACAATACTGTCCTTAATATCTGCATCAATATCTGCAATCATTATCATGAACAGCAAGGGAGCTAACACTGTCCCTTGTGGGACAGAGCTCACGACTTCCGAGACTTCCGATTTAACTCCGTTTATCGCTACTTTTTGCGTTCTTTGCGTCAAGAAATTAAATATCCACCTTCCTAACTTTCCAGTAATTCCTGTATTCTTAAGTTTGTGTGCTATGATTCGATGGTCACATTTATCGAAGGCTTTAGCAAAGTCCGTATATATTACATCTAGGTTTTTTCCTCGACACAATGTTTCCAATATTTTTTCTTGGTGGTCTAGTAGCTCTGATAGGCATGATCTTCCAGCCCTGAAGCCATGTTGATTTGAGTTGTATAAGTCTTTTTCTTGTAGGTAGTAGGTAGTTTTGCCTCTAATTATACGTTCAAAACACTTTATAAGTTGTGAGGTGAGAGCCACTGGCTGATAAGATAATTCTTGGGCATTGCTCTTTTACCACCTTTAAATAGGGGGGCAATGTTCGCTTTCTTTAAGGGGAGTAGAATTTGTCCTATGTCGAGTGATTTCCTCCATAGTAAGTATAGCGGTTTGGCCCAGTACTCTCTTTGCATTTCTTCAGAAACGTGGCACTCCATGTTTCTGGCCCTGGCGCTGAATTGTCTCGCATCTGTGATAATGCCGTAATTACTTCTCCTTCCGTGAACTTGAAGTCCATTAATAGGTTTGTGCCGGAATTTGTTCTTGGTTGATTTGTATCTATGTCGAAAAATTCGTCTGGGTTTTCCACTTCCATCTCGGACTTAGGCGTGCTAAACACAAAGTTAAATTGTTCCCTTAGCAGTTCGCTTATTTCTTTCGGGTCATTTGTGTATTCGTCCTCCCCGTCTACCAACGGACCAATACTCTGCTTACACTGCATTTTTCTTTCCACAAACATGTAGAAGTATTTTGGGTTATTTTTTATGTTTCCTGCTACCTTGTTTTCCTCCCCGTTTGTCTTATCTATGAAAGTTTGCTTTAGGTCCAATTCTATTTCGCCAAGTTTCCTCTCTAGTTTGAGTCTCTTTGCATCAGTTCTGCCTCAGTGGAAATGTTTTGGAAATGTTTGAATTTATGTTTAAGCCTTCAAATTTTCCATCTGCCTCTCTAGGATGCGTTTTCGGGCCTCTGGGTGCTACCTTCAATTGTATATCGATAAGGTTATGATCGGAGAACTTTGTGCGCGTTACATTTTTATTTATTATTATCTCGTTGTTATTTGTCAAGATTAAATCCAAAACATTCTCTTTTCTCGCGGCTTCACAGATTTCCTGGGTAAGGGCGTAATGTTCCATAATATCTACTGTAATAGCATTGTTGCTTGGGTTCTATCGTCTTTAGTAATGTTGCCATGAAACTTCTCGACATCTGTAACTTCGTCATTTTTCTTCCATGTTATGAATGGGAAATTAAAATCCCCGAAAATTAGAATATTTGTTGCCCGAATTTCAAGTAATTTTAATATGTTTTCTATTTCATTTGTAGCAAATTGGAATTCACTTTTTGTGGTGTTTGGTGGTCTGTAGATGTTCATAATGGTTTGGTTCAGTTCTTTCACTTTTAATATAATAACTTGAACTGTGCTGCTTGATTTGTTTACCTTCACTTCACATGTGTATGTGTTTTTCACATAGATGCAACACCCTCCCCCTCGTCTAGCCACTCTATCTGCCCTATGTATGTTGTAATCTAGCAATGCTAATTCAGTATCCTCGATACAGTTTTCACAGCCTTTACGCATATATATATATATATATATATATATATATATATATATATACAGTCATAAATAATGACTTTTAGACATTTTTGTGGTATTATTATTATGAATGTTTGAATAAATAATTTTCTGGAGCAAGTCTATTCATGTTCAATGAAAGCCATGTTCTCTCTCATAACCCTCCCAAATATCTGAGTATATACTCGTAATTCTCTGTCAAGCGCAGATCGAGGTATTCTGTTGTACAGTAGTAGCAGGAATCCGATGGGAGAGTACTTGACCAGAAGCTTCAAGATATCCTAAACTGTGTTCTATTGTAGTTTTCAGGTAGACTTCAGTTTCTTTGAATCTGGTGAGTGAGTTTTTGAATTATATTAATTATTTTGCATTAAGAATTACTTATAGGCATCATAGCTTCGTAGTTCTATACGCAACTAATTTTGGTTTTAGAGAAACTGTATTCTGGTTTAATTCGCTGGTTCGATTCTTCGTTCTTCTGTATCAATATATAATTTACTTTTATTAAATATATTGTTACAGTTTACTGCTGTGATTGATAGTCCTAATTTTCATTTATCTGAAATTTACGCTGTTAAGCCATATAAAGTATTTTAAATGCTCCCATAAAGTGTTTCAGTCAATATCTTATGTGGTTTTCAGCTTCAGAAAAGGTTGTGATTCTGAAAAGATAAATAATACAAGTTGAATGCAGGTCTTAACTTTCTGACCGCCCGTTGTTGGAGTGGTTCGAATTCCGCGTTAAACTGTAGGTTTAAGGTTTTGGCAATTATTCACTTGATAATTAAATTCACTGAGATATATACAGTAAATGAATTCACGAACTTAACGAGTGTGGGCAGATCGGCTGTGCAGTGGTAGAAGGAAGCAAGTTATAATTTGATAAAATTTATGAAAAATATTTCAGTGCGTGTAAGGAAGCATATGACACCAAATATTAATTGAGGCCCCCCTAAAAAATGTGGCTGAGCGACAAAATTTAAAAACGCAGTTAAAAGTTATATTAATTTGAAAGATATGTTGAACATATTTCGACGAAATATCTTTAAAAGTTCAAAAGTTATGTCACTTTCAAATTGGTACAACGTTTAACTGCGTTTGTCTGACGTTTTTTACTTTTGTCGCTTAGCCACTTCTTCCTAGGAGAGCCTCAAATGATATTTGCCCTCCAACCTTCCATTTTTCTGTTATTGCAGTGATAAAGAGAGGCAAATAAAAGGAAGATCAATAATTTACCATGACAAAAGGAAGCAAGTTACTGAAAATCAGCCAACCACTCGTATTCCACGGGACAGAACAATCATCAATATGATTGTCTGAATAGCCTCCTATTACTTCTATTCACTCCTTCATCAACCTCATGCATCATAGTTGTGAGGTCAGACAAAAGACATGTTTTTGTCAATTACTTCGTTTGTGTGTAAAGGTTACATGCTCTCTTCTGTCATTGTACGACAGATATTTTAATAACAAAAAACCCCTGTTTTATATATATATATATATATATATATATATATATATATATATATATATATATATATATGAAGAAGGAAACCACTCTTCAGGAAGACTTAAATTTTTATTTCTTTAACACCAATACAGTTTTGGCTTCTCGCGAGCCTTTGTTAATTGGTAATGACCGCATAAACAGAAAACAGAGTTTATATACATACACCTAGAAGTTAATTCATTACACAACCTAACAACAGTTTTGCTTCCTGGTAAAAATATAGTTTTATACTAATTATAAGGTGCTGGTTTCGAAAATGAACTTCATTTTTGCACGTTAGGTCAGGTTTTGTCAGAATATGATGTTTTATACGGTACTGTTTTATACTAATTTTATGATTATAGTTCAATAATTTTATGATTATAGTTCATTTTACTTCAATACAAAACACAATAATTGCGTTTTTACTTTTTAGATTTATGTTGTGTGCTTCAAGGGGTTGCGTGAACAGTCCAGATTTATTTTGTTACATCTGTGGTCTATTTACTCCAACTTCACAGCGCAGGAATATGACTCCTCTGATAAGAACAGCGTATTATCACTACTTCGGCTGTCATATTGGTGACCAAGACAAAAGATGGGCCCCACATGTTTGCTGTAGTAGCTGTGCAATGAATTTACGTGACTGGTTCAATGGTAGAAGGAAAGGTATGGGATTCGCAATACCTATGGTTTGGCGTGAGCAAAAGAACCATGTTGACGATTGCTATTTCTGTCAGAGCAAAGTAGTTGGCCTTACATAAAAAACTAGGAATAAAATTGACTATCCTCTGGTAGCCTCTGCCATCAAACCTGTTCCTCATAGTGATGAGCTTCCGATTCCAACACCACCAGCAGATAAGAATCTTCTGCCATCATCATCTGAAGAGGAAGCATTGTCAGAACAAGCAAATGAATCTTCTGATAGAGAGTACTGTCCAGAATCTTCTTATGAACCACATTTCATAACTCAGCAAGACTTGAATGACTTGGTTAGGGACTTATATCTTTCAAAGGGCAAGGCTGAACTTTTAGCTTCGAGACTTAAGAAGTGGAACTTAGTTCAGGGTGATGTGCGCATTACTTCTTTTCGCAAGAGAAGCTCCGACATATCGTGATACTTTCAAACTGTAAATCAGCTATGTACTGCTCAGATTTGGAAAGTTTATTCTCGTATTTTAAAATAGAACATGTTCCAGACGAGTGGCGTCTGTTCATTGACTCTAGTGAGCGGAGTCTTAAAGCTGTTTTGTTAAACAATGGGAACGTTCACCCAAGCATTCCAATTGGACACTCAGTTCATCTCAAGGAGTCATATGAGAACATGGTAATACTTCTGAATGCAATCAAGTATGATCAATATAAGTGGAAGATTTGTGGAGACCTAAAAGTGGTAGGACTTCTCCGGGGAATGCAGGGTGGCTTTACCAAGTACATGTGCTTTCTGTGTTTATGGGACAGTAGAGCAACACAGCAGCATTATGTAAAGAAAAACTGGCCACCAGGTGAAGCCTTTGTGCCAGGACAACATAGTATGAAGTATGAGCCATTAGTTGATCAAGAAAGGATTATTTTGCCCCCTCTGCATATCAAACTAGGGTTGATAAAGAACTTTGTCAAAGCGCTTGACACAGAAGAAGCTACATTCAAATATTTGCATTCAAAATTTCCTAGCGTTAGTGATGCGAAGATGAAAGAAGGTATTTTTATTGATCCCCAAATAAGAGTGCTTTTAAAGGATGAACAGTTTTTGAGCACTCTCAATGCAAAGGAACTAAGAGCCTGGAATTCTTTTAAGAATCTTTGTGACAACTTCTTAGGCTCAACAAAGTCCCCTCACTATGAAGCAATGGTCACCGAGCTGCTGGATGCATACCAACAACTTGGGGCTAGAATGTCTCTGAAGATCCATTTTTTGCACAGCCATCTGGACTTCTTTCCAGATAACCTTGGCTCAGTGTTAGATGAACACGGAGAGCGGTTTTATCAGGACATTTTAATGATGGGAAAAAACTACCAAGGACGAGAGGACCCTTGCATGCTTGGTGACTTTGCTGGATGCTAAAACGGGAAGGCTCTACTGAGTATAGACGCAAATCCAAGAAAACTCACTTCTAAGAAAGTGAACTATATGTAGCAGTTGATATGTAATAATGCATGTGTATGTATCCTTTTTTGTTGTTCTTTTCTGTTCTGTTTTACTACAAATACAAATAAAAGTAGATTTATAAGTAGATTTTCAAAAATTTCTTCTCTCTGTGATACTGAACTTTCAAGTTTTGAGTGTATTTTGCCTCTAAGCGTCTAAATAAGGGTTACAGATATCTAGATAACCTGACCCGATAGAAAAAGTAATGTGATTTTCAGATTCAGCACTCCAAAATTAGTTTAGATCACCCATTAATTTGGGAGAAGCAGAATTTTTTTTTTTTTGTAGACCAGTGTTATCAGGGATTAGCTGAATGAACTTTCTCATCCTCTCACCAGGAAGAGTTAAGTGATCCTTCTGACTAGGGATGGAAAATAACTGAAAAGTGTAAAACCGGTTTTCACCGTCGCTATATTCTTAAAGCCGGTTTTTACCGGTTTTCACCGATGGGATTCTGTATGTTCTTTACGGAGGTAAATGATCAAAATATTAAACAGAAATAAGGTTTTAAGTGATTCAATCAAGTATGTGTAACATTTGAATTAAAAAGTTTATTATCGAACTTGATTTTTTAAATAACACTTGAGAAAACAAAGAGCATTAAGTGTCTGATCTGACATTCTTGATCGAATCTTCGTGACGAATAAACCAGCAGCTGAAAACACTCTCTCGGACTCTACGCTGCTGGCTTTTATTGTAAGCAAAGCCTCGTACATTCGATCCAAATTTTCGCTTCTATTCAAAGTAGCTTCAAAATATTTGAATTCATTGTTTACGTCAAAGGTCTCAGAAGAATCTTTCTTGGGTTTCATTTTCAGTTTGTTCATCTCACACATGTACTCGTTCATAAGTTGATCGTCATCACAGACTTCACGACCTGAGCTGCATTGTGAATCTTCGAGTTCCGAACCAATTGATTGGACTTGGTCGTCTGTTTCTGAAATCTGGCAAGCTTCTGGAAAAAGCCTCTTAAATGTATAATCCGCATACTTCTTAAGTGCTTGTCTTGAAGGAAAGAGGAACGGTGCTGATGATTCATTTTTCAAGACCTCGGGATTGTGGAGAAAACTCAGCAAGGCGACAGCTTCATTTTGTCTTCTCGATGAGTAGCGATCAATGAGACACTGACGTAGCTCAAAAGCTAAAGGATTGTTTTTGGTTTTCAAATTTATCCAAAATGAACTTCACGGAAGATTCAGCTTTGAGCAAATTTGCATCTTCGGAACAGAGTCCCTTGAAAACAATTTCCAGTGGACGAAGCGCGTGTCAAAGAGGCTCTTTAGAGCATTCCATTCTTCATCTGAAATCGTCTCTGTTGAGCGTATCACTCTGAGGGCCTTTGGAATGCAATTTTTGAGTTTCAAAAATCTTTCTATCATGGCCAAAAGACTGTTCCACCTCGTTCTACAGTCAAGGATACGCTTCATTTCCTTTCCATTAAATTCATCTTTGACAAAATCCTGCAATTTCTCATTTTTCAAAGGAGACTTTCGAAATATGCGGCAGATTTTTCTCACCTTATTTATTACTTTTAGTAATCTTCTCGAAGTTTTGGAAGAATAATTACGTCATCTATGTCGGACTCAAAAATTGTATCAGTGCATAAAATTTCACACTCATCTTCGCTTAACTCATGTGGAGAGTGTTCATCTTCTTCGATGGCTTCATCTTAAGGGGTAGGGTCACTTTCCCCTTCAACTGAATTTTCAGCAATTTATGAATACAAGATATCCGAAACCACGAGATGTATATAGCATGTACAATGCATTGCTGGTGATCAGGTACTATTTCTCTTCCAAATTTGACCATTACTGAGGCACCGTCGGTGGTGCAACCCACGATATGCTTATCTAGGTCCAAGCCAAAGTCTTCCAATCTTTTCCTAACAATTGCAATAGTTTTGGTGCTATCGAGAGAACCATTTATTTTCATGAGACCAAGAGACCAATGTTTATTTTCATCATGAACATTAATATTAATATATCTTTGGTTTTGCAAAGATGTATACTCATCCATAGTTAATGAATAGCGGATTCCTTGTCTCACCTGATTTTTGAAGTAGTTGACCAATTCATGTTTCTTTTTCTCATAAAAACTAAGCACCATTTTTCTGACACCATTATGGGAAGTTGGATGAGGCTTGTCGTATTTTATCTTTCTTAGGCTTTCTTGAATGAATTAACCTTTAGCAATTGATTGGAAACTCAGTCCATCTACACAGGCAAGTTTCGAAATTTTCTCTTCTATGGACATTTTTCGCACAAACTCATCCACTGTTCTTTGTTTCTTCAATGGCTGATTAATCTGGTCGATGTTTATGCCATGAATATTTTTCATGTGGGATGATAAACTTGAAGTAGAACCTCCACAATACTTTAAAACTTTGTGACATGTCATACACTCTGCTTCTTCTTTATTCTTACGAGTGAAATGATACCAAGCATTTGATTTCTTTGACATGATGGAGAATCTTAGAATCTTAACTGATCAATGTGCAATCATCCACATAACCTTCAAGACTGAAGCATCAATTATTTACACTTATAAAGAAACAAAAAACGATACGAAACGATGCAAAACGTAATTACTATGTTTTTAAACGTTTGGAAAAGTTTGTTTCATAGAAAATGGACCAAAGTGATCGGGGACTTGCGCAAAAATGTGAAAACCGGTTCTTATCGTCGGTTTCGGTGATGATTACAAATTGTGATCACCAGTTAAAAACCGGTTTTTTAAAACTGGGTTCCATCTCTACTTCCGACCCAGCCACCCTCATATTTATTTCTCTTGTGTTCGTAAATTCTTTTACTGAGTTCCCTTCCCATTATCAGGGCATTCTTTACATGGTAATATATATACACCTGTGTCTTTTCCGTCCTTGGGTTTATTCCTCATTAACATGTCATTTATGCAGTTATTATATTTGAATGCCACATTAGTGCCTATTCTCTGACAAGTTCTATTAAGCCCTTTCAAGTTTTTGTTACAGGGAAGGACAATACTTTTCTTGTAATCCTTATTTACAGTTGACCTGTCCGTATAAAAGGTTTTTCTGGCTGCTAAATGAGCGTTAAAAATTAACCATTTGGGATAATACAGATTTTTAAATATATTGTTGATTTTTTTATCTCCTCCTCAACATAAGAAGGGTAACAGATTCTATATGCTCTTAGGAACATTGAAGATACAACTGATTTTTTTTTACTTGGACATCATGAAATGAAAAATAGTGAATGTAAGAGTTTTATGTTGTCATTTTCTCTATTAATAAGAAAATCCAAAACAGGTATTCTTCTTGCCCTTTTACATTCACATTTGAACTTAAGTGAGTGATGAAGGTTATTGAGTTTGGAAAAGAAGTCATCAAAATTCTTATTAGTTGGCCATATTGATAATTTGTCCTCCACATATCTTAACCAAATTTGATTGGGAGAACAATTTTGTTTTAAAAAACTATAAATAAATTGGCCAAAATGGGGGAGAGAGGATTGGCAATGGCCATGCCATACTTCTGTTTATAGAACGTGCCATCAGCTATAAATACATTATCCTCGACAGAGTGTTTCACCAATTCTATGAATTTCTTGGCGGTTACTGGAAGCGTTAAGTTTAGGTTAGGAAGAAAAATTGATGGTTTCGTCGACTGGGACATTCTAAATAAGGAATTTACATCAAAACTGCCAAACTAGCCATTAGGTAATTCTAAATTATTTATCTTATCACAAAAATCTTGATTGTATTTTATGTGAGCAGGGAAATACTACCTACAGAGACAAGTTTTTGGCTAGCCATTTAGATAATTTGTATGTAACTAAACCTACATTGGAGATGATTGGCCGAAAGAGACACCCTTCTTTATGAGTCTTGGGAAAGGCTTAAGAAAACTTGACAAATATAATAGCTGTGGTGTAGTGGTTAGCGTCGCTGACTCCGAATCCATCGGCCCCGGGTTCGAGACCCGACGGCAGCCGGCGGCGCGCAGCAAAACCCAGCTGTTCATCCTTCCACACAATAAAGAAAGTGGTTGGTAGATAAATGGGTACCCTAGGTGGCCTAGTGGTTAAGACGCTGGGCTGCTGATGGGGCGTGGTTCGGATTCCACGTTAAACTGTAGGTCTAAGGTGGAGTGTAAAGCTTGACCTTCGTCAGAATGAACAATTCGGGCAAAAGCTAACCAAAGGTTAATCTAATCTATACCAAAGATAATAACTGCAAACATAATAACTGTAATATAAAACAAATACAATGACTGCAAATATAATAACTGCAATAGAAAACTTATTCAAATATAATAACTGCATAAATGACATGTTAATAAGGAACAAGCCTACGGACGGAAAAGACACAGGTGTATATATATTACCATGTAAAGAATGTCCTGATAATGTATATGTGGGAGAAACGGGAAGGGAACTCAGTAAAAGAATTTATGAACACAAGAGAGATATAAGGGAGGGGAATGAAAAAAGTGCTGTATTCTGTCATGTTAAAGACTATAACCATGTAATAGATTTCAATAACACTGTTCAACAATCATTTTGTCTCAGGAAAAGTTTTTTATGTCATTATTATAGTTTTTAATGCTAATTACAAATATGATTTTATTATTTTCCTATCACGTACAGTTTTTGAGAAATTTCCATTTCTTGTTTCGGAAAACATATTAAATTTTTGTAGTAAAAGCTGTTCATTTATTTTATTATCTCGCAACTCTGACCACATCTGATGTTTGTCTTATTATGTCGCGTGTATTTCTACTCTTATACTGTAGTATGTGTGATGTTAATATTTTTTAATATTTTGTATAATATTTAATTAATTATATCCAATATACAATATTGTACATATACAATATACATATTATATACAATATACAATAATTGTATAATATTTTTTAAAAATTCAGGGAAACTATGCGTGATACGCCAAAATGAATAACATTTTCGGAATCAGCAACGTTAACTTCATATAGACCGGCTGTGTTTGTTGCTGAGACAGAATAACTAAAAATTTGTTATTCAGTGTAATTACAACTTTGTTTTCAAATATAATAATTATGTTAAGCGTAGAATTGTTGAATCTAGTCTTAGGCTCTATACAAAATTTTAATCTATCTGATGGTTAATTCTCTTTTAACAAAATTATATGTAATAAAATTAAGAATTTTGTAATATTACCATCCAAAAATCCTCAAGCAACACAGGTGCATCCATCAGTTCAAAGCTGGGTTGGAACGGTCACTTAACTATCCCCTGGTAAGAGGATGGGAAAGTACGGATCACCTGAAGATCCGTCAACCCAGCCATTTTAGTTAGCTTTATAAGGCTAACTAACGAAAATATAACGATTTAACCTAACCAATCGTTAGGTCAACTGTACGGCCTTGACGATTAGTTAGGTTAGGTAGTGATATTTTCGTTAGTTAGCCTTATAAAGCTAACTAAAAAAGGCTGGGGTGACGGATCTTCAGGTGATCCGAAGGTTCAGTCACCTAATCCCTGATAATTAACTTCTCTCTGTGTATAAACTCCGTTCTCTGTTTATGCGGTCATTACCAATTGACAACGGCTCGCGAGGAGCCGAAACTGTATTGGTGTTAAAGAAATAAAAATTTAAGTCTTCCTGAAGAGTGGCTACCTTCTTCATACTTCGTCGCGACAGTGCGTTATTTTAGATTATATACAGTGTATATATATATATATATATATATATATATATATATATTAGTGATGGATCGAGTGGTCGGTTTTTCACAACCGCGGTTGCGGTTGTGTTTGCGGTTGTCGAATTTTTTCCAACCGCGGTTGCGGTTGCGGTTATCATATACTAGGAAAAATGCGTAATTATTAACTGGATTTAGCCACTATAGTGCGATTTAGCCACACTTGGTACATAATATATACTAAATAGTATTTATTTAGTAAATACCTTATGTTGAACACAAGTTTTGCAATACACCGCTACCGCTATTTGTGTGTTGCAAAACTTGTGTTCAACATAAGGTATTTACTAAATAAATACTATTTAAATGAAGTATATTCTAAACTTATATAGCTATTATGAAAGAATAGGTCAAATTAATTAAAACCATATTTTGCACTAAGTGTGTTACCAGGATGAGGGACGAGGACCCATCGCACTGTTCATCCCACCTACCACTTTCCCCAGCCTCCACCCATTGGAAAGTTATGGATTATTATTCATTTGAAAAACTGATGTCAAACTTAATGACAGGCAGTGTGAATTTCAAGAATAATATTTTTGCTGCATTTTCACCTTTCAAGCGGCAACGCCTCTCATCGTACAACGTTCCCGCTCCACGCATAAGGAGACCCATCATTTTCTTTTTAAAAAAAGAAATATTTCTAATTAAAATAAAATTAAAATTAACTAAGCTTTTACAACCGCAACCGCACTTATGGAACGGCGGTTGCGGTTACGGTTGCGGTTGTGAATTTTTGTGCGGTTGTAGTGCGGTTGCGGTTGCGGTTGCGGTTATTCGATCCATCACTAATATATATATATATATATATATATATATTATAATTCACTTTGCAACATTTCTACACACAAACTTTAAGACAGAAAATGTTATTGATTTTACCAATAATTTCCGGTTTATTTGAGACCATTTACAATATATTTTTACAACTGTAATTCATATTTCATCATATTCCATCATACTTCATCACATTTCATCACCAATTATAATCAATGAAAAGCAACTTAATTGAAACTTTGGGCGTTTAAAATAAATAACTGGTTTTAATCGCATGTTTTTAATTAACGAACCTTTTCTTATTCATAGACATCGAAATCGTTAATTAATTATTCAAATTCTTCGCGGATCTCTTTTTTTTAAGGCTCGTTAAAAACAATCAAGAAATTTAATTAAGAGTCTTTGAAACGAAGGAAAATGGAATCGTTTATTTTTATAATTCAATATGGAGACCATGATAAAAAGGATGAATTTTTCACCAATGTTTGGAATTAGTTTAGTTTGACAATTTACTCTGCAAACCATAATTGGAAAGACAATATATATATATACAGGGTGTCCCATAAGTCCGGCATCATAGGAGAAATTCATATTTTTCTATTTCTGCAAACCATAATTCATATTTTTCTCTTTCTACAGGCCATAATGTTTGTGAGCAAGGAAGAACGAATCCAGATAATTCTACTCATAGGAAATCGGAGTCAAAGAGAGGCCGCTGCTGAATTTAACAGACTGCATCCAGACCGCGAGCTAATAACACAGAGTTGTGTTAGCAGACTTATTGCAAAGTTTAAGGAAACAGGATCCACAGAAGATAAACCACGCAGTAGACCTTCAAGGAGGTCCACTGACGATGATACAGCGACTGCTATCCTGGCTCATTTTAACAGAAGTCCCAATAAGTCTCTTCGGCGATTGTCCGCCGAGACAGGAGTGTCGAAAAGTAGCATCCATCGCATTCTTCAGGCTCACAAATGGCATTCATATAAACTTCAGATCCTACAGAAATTAAGCGAAGATGATCCCGACCGGCGGATGGAATTTTGTGAATGGGTTACAGAACAATAGCACGTTCTGTAAATAAAAGCTTTTGTTTTGCCTTTTTTTATTATTTTTCCTATGATGCCGGACTTATGAGACACCCTGTATATATATATATGTATATATGTGTGTGTGTGTGTGTGTGTGTGTGTGTGTGTGTGTGTGTGAGAGAGAGAGAGAGAGAGATTAAATTTCAAGAGCTGCACATATACTCTTAAGTCAAAAGGAGTGTAATTCAAACCAACTGAGAATACTAATGGTGAAGTATTTTATATCTGAGCTTATCTAATGAAATTCCGTTAGTTTCTGCTGCATTGAAGCCTTAGATAAACTAAAAACAACAACAACAATAATATAATAATAATAATAGCAGCACTAGTAATAGTAGTATGTTTGTTTATTGTTTGAGGTGGAGGGAGGGTTGTTTGAACTCCGTAACAGCAAAGGTCGTGTGACGGAAGGAACCGGACCTACAGCCTTACGTGGAATCCGAATCGCGGGTCACTACATCATCTGGAGGCGGAGAACGGTCCCCCATCCAACTACAACCCGGACCTAATATCGCTTAACTTCGCTGATCGACGGGAAGCGGTGTTGCTCCACGGCCACGGTTTAACCCAGTAAAAGTACTGCTACTACTAATAATAAAAATAACACAGCATACACACATTAACACGCAGCATTTACAAACTTCACGATGGACGGTAAAATTCAAATACACCAAAGAAAAATTTCCGAAACAGATCACTTTGTTACGACATATAGTATTTACTGCAAATTTAAGGAAAGATTATTCAGCAATTTCCTTTTAAATGATTTTAAAGATGAATCGTTTTCTTTGTCATTTGGCATATTGTTACAGTATTTAAATAGAGAGAGAGAGAGAGAGAGAGAGAGAGAGAGAGAGAGAGAGAGAGAGAGAGAGAGAGAGATTCATTGTTTCTAAGTGGTCGGAGAAGAAGTCTAAATTGGAAATATGTCTTTTATCGTGTTCATAGTTCAAGTTGATTAAAAAAATCTTTAGTCAAAAGGAGAGATTCCTCATTGAAAAGATGCAACATACATGCATAGAGTCACAAAAATTAAAAGAGTAGGTTTTAACTAGTGATGTACCGATTAATCGGCTTGCATCGTCCAAATTTTGTCGATTCTCTTACCGATTCTTTGAAATTTTCATTACAAAAAATCTATATTTCTAGAAGATTGAACATGCCATGAACACTATTTATGATAATTTATACTTTTTTCAAAGTGTAATTTTATAAAATATATTTCAATTCACAGAAAAAGCAAAGCTTAATAAGTTACGTTACCCATAAATTTATATTTTCTCTAACTAGCTAATCTCTAAAGATTATAAAATGTTGTAATCTACTCTATATTAATAATAATCACTGAGGAACACAACTTTTGGTGACTTAGATGTTAGACCTGTTTCTGGGTATATTGAGGTCGCTGATTCTAAAAATGACATTAGTTTTTCTCCATCAGCTCTGCTTATCAAGATATGATATATATCTATATATATTTCTATATAATGTATATAATATTATATAATTGCTGACTGGCAATCACTGTTGTTGTCAATTGAATACAAAAGTATGATGAATGTCAGCAAAAAGTGTATTAACATCAAACAAGCATAAGGTACGAAAAATATTTCTTAAATTCAAACAAGCTTGAGACACGAACGGCAAAAAAAGTTCTTTCATTGAGACATCTCACATAAACCGCGTTTCTGAGATTTCTTGCGATGAGATGTGCCAGGACATTCGCGTTGGATGCTCCAGCAGTAATCTGCCATCATGTGAGTATCCCATCGTCCGCGGTACCGTTCTTCCATGGTCCTTAGTTCTTGGTGAAATCGTTCACCCTGTTCCTCGCTTAGATCACCGAGGTTATCTGGGAAACGATCCAAATGACTGTGGAGGTAATGCAGTTTGATGCTCATTTTACAGCCAAGTTTACAAAAAGAAGAGAGCATATTCTCCACTAGTTCACCGTAGTTATCGGCCTTATAGTTCCCAAGGAAATTCTTCACAACCATACTAAACGATGACCACGCACGTGCCTCAATGTTGTCCATTGAATCTTGGAAACGCGGGTCTTTCATGAGTTCCCGGATTTGCGGTCCATCGAAAATACCTGCCTTCAGCTTTTCCATGCTCAGCACAGGAAATTTTCTACATATGTAGCCAAAACACGTCCCATCTCTGTTCAAAGCCTTTATAAATTGTTTCATCAAACCTAGTTTGATGTGCAGTGGTGGCAATATGATCCTTTCTCTGTCAACCAAAGCTTCTTTGATGATATTTTTTTTCCAACCACCATGTTTTCTCTCAGAGGCCACTGTCTTCTCACCCAGTGTTCATCTTTAGCTCTACTGTCCCAGAGACATATAAAGCACGGGTGCTTGGTGTACCCGCTCTGCTGGCCCAGGAGAAAATTCACCATCTTCAGATCCACACAGATCACTCATTGGTGGTCTCGGTATGATATCTTTTCTAGGACTAGGGCGACTGTCCCGTGCTCTTCTCTCATACCGACTGAGTGACCAATTGGGATTGATCTGTATCTGTTGCCGTTGTGTAGAAGAACACATGTTAGGCTCCGTTTGGAGCTATCTATGAATAACCGCCATTCACTTGGTGTGTATTCCGATATGCCCATTTTCATCAGCAATCCGCGCACATTGTTGCAGAAAACTAAATCGTTCTCTTTTGAGAAGAAGGGCAGTAAATCCTTTTCTCTGTCGCGATATAACGTGATTTTGGTTCCCGGCAGCAGTAAATTTTTTTCTCCCAGCCTGGAAGCTAACAATTCAGACGATTTCTTCGAAAGACTGAAGTCCCTTATGAGGTCGTTTAATTCGTGTTGACTAAAACCTTCTGCAACTGATGACGGTTCTTCGAAATCACTGTCATTTTGCCCACACATGCTTTCTTTGTCAGTAGCAGATTCATCATCTTCTTGAGGGAGCTCTGGAAGATGGCTGAATGATGGGACAGGTATCTCATCTGAATGTGAAACAGGCCGTCTAGCTGAGTCTATGTCAGGATACGTCCATTTACTCCGGTTACGTCCATTGATGCCCTTTATATTCACCAAACAAAAGTAACAGTCATCACTGTGGTTTCTCTGTTCTCTCCATACCATTGGTATACCAAATTTCAGGCACCTCCTCTTTCCGTTGGTCCATTGCCGCAGATGCTCCGTACACGTTTTACACACAACATGAGGAGCCCATGGCTTATCTTGGTCCCCTAGTTGTACTTTGAAATAGGCAAAATAAGCTGTTTTCACAAAATCAGTAATAGTTTTTCTCTGTTCAATGAACGTGTACTCTCCGCAGATAAAACAAAACACATCTGGATGATTTAAACACTTTCTTCGTGATGAAGCCATGTCAACACCTGTAACAGGAAAGAATTCACGTTAGTACATGTACAATACACATGCAAAACAGCAACATCAGCAAAATCATAGCTACAATTTAATTATACAGATGCATTTACATTTACGAGCAACTCATAATACCGTTCCAGAAGGGTAATAAAGTAGGTGATGACGTATGCAATATCTCAAAAACTAGAGCTGCTAGAACAAAATGGATGATATTTTCTGAATCAGTGGCATGAAAATATCCAGAATAAGGTCTAAAATCTCAGGCACCAAGAAACAAATTGTTTTTGTTCCCCAGTGATATAATTTTATATTAAGTTGTACTTCATAATTTTCATATTAAACTATCGGATCACCTGACGATCAGGGCCCCAGCCTTCTTTAGTTAGCCTTATAAGGCTAACTAACGAAAATATCACGACTTAACCTAACCAGTCGTTAGGTCAACTGTACGCCCTTGACGATTGGTCAGGTTAAGTCATGATATTTTCGTTAGTTAGCCTTATAAGGCTAACTAACGAAGGCTGGGGGCCTTGATCTTCAGGTGATCCAAACCATCTTATTATGTTGACTTTACTTTAAGTATTTTAATAATTGAATAAACACAAATTACACTGGTATGCATATGAAATTTTTTTGTCTGCGGTGAGGGTTTTTTCAACTCATATTATATAATTCGACCATGCTGAATTCGAAAATGACATTGGTTTTCCTCAATCAGGTCAGGTTTTTTCTCTATTGGCCATTTATTATAAGTCCAATTTTATCCCCAATTATACAGATGCATTTACATTTACGAGCAACTCATAATACCGTTCCAGAAGGGTAATAAAGTAGGTGATGACGTATGCAATATCTCAAAAACTAGAGCTGCTAGAACAAAATGGATGATATTATAAGAACACTCGTGAAAAATGAAAACATCGTGTGAATAAATACTTTTATTCATACAATGAATATGGAAAAAAGTTTATTGAGGAAGGAATGAAGTTTTTTTGGCTTTCCGTCTGTGTTTTTCTTCGTGCACGTCTCGCTTCAAACACCAGCAATAGTCCGCCAGCATATCGATATCCCAGTTTCCCTGGTACCTCTCTTCCATTACTTTGATATCTTGGTGAAATCGTTCACCCTGTTCCTCACTATAATCCCCGCAATTTTCAGGAAAATAGTCCAAGTGGGACCACAAAAAGTGCATTTTTATGGACATGCGCGACCCATGAGCTTTGAAAGCTTCCATCAAGTTTTCGACAACGGACTCGTATTCTGGACTTCTACGCTTGCCAAGAAAATCAGTGACAACTGATTTGAATGCCTGCCAGGCAGTCTTCTCAGTTGGAGTCATTGCGTTTTCGAACTGAGTATCCTTGATCAAAGTTCGAATTTGAGGACCATGAAAACCCCCAGCATTTAGTTTAGCATCAGATATATGAGGAAATTTACTCTCGAGATATCGGAATGCTGAACCCTCCTTATTCATTGATTTGATGAAATTTTTCATCAAGCCCAGCTTAATATGAAGTGGTGGGAGCAAAATTTTTGTTGGTGGTACACGGGGCACTGAAACGACATTATGCGACCCAGGTTCAAAATTCTCTCTGGATGCCCATTCACGCTGTGCATAGTGCTTCTCATCCGCTCGGCTATCCCATTTGCAGAGGAAACATGGGTATTTCGTGTATCCCCCTTGCATTCCCAATACAAATGCCACAATCTGAAAAAAAATGAAAATATTTAAAGAATTTAGAGAATTTGTTCTATCAGATAAAAAAATCTATGCATTGGACTGTATCACTTCTGTGGGGAAGTTAAGTGTTCTTATACGCTCTCAAATAACCTTTGGAAAAACAACATAGTCAATAGCAATAGTTTACTTATGATATTAGTATTACCTTCAAATCTCCACAGATCCTCCAGTTATGTTGGTCGTATACGAGAGCATCCAGTAAAATTTTCATGTTATCGTAGCTCTCAGTAAGTTGTACGGAATGTGCTACAGGGACTGATGCAACCCTATTCCCAATGTTGAGAAGTACTGCTTTCAAACTTCGTTTAGACGAGTCTATAAATAGCCTCCATTCTGATGCGTTATATGGCAGGCCCAAGGATTCGATTAGCCACTCAACATTGCAGCAGTACACTAAGGAAGAGGTATTTTCGTGCACTGCAAAAAACTTGCGGAATTCTTCCTCTCGTTTCCTATACCAGGAGAATGTTGTTCCCGGAGCCAGCAAGTTGTCCTCTCGAAGTCGTGAGCCCAAGATCTCGGCAGCTAATTTGGAAAGTCCTAAATCCCTGGTAAGATCATTAAGTTTGGCCTGGTTGAGAGGCCTCGGCTCATTTGAAGCGGTATTTTGAGGTATATACGACTGGGACTGGTCATTGGCATTGGTCATTGATTCATCATCAGAATCATCGAAGTCCAGGGTTTGAGGTGGGTCGGGTATTGGAATTCCAGGACCATGGGGTACAGGTCTCATAGCAGAAGGAATGTCAGGGTATACAACAATGTGTTTATTCTTCTTGTTAACTCCTGAAAATAGAAACACAGAAACATGGATATAAAACTTGCATATGAAATAGAAGAAGCATTCAGACAGTGGCGGCTCGTGAGGGAAAGCTGCGGTCTGTAAGATATGAAATAGGTCGATGGAGTCTGTATATTTTCTTTCTTTTTCATTCATATTGTCCCTTCGGGGACTATATGAATGAAAAAGAAAGAAAATATACAATCATTGTATATGTAAATGTAACTTGTATAACAATATGTATGTGTAAATGTATTTTCTATAACAATATGTATATGTAAATGTATGATTACCATTATGGTGAATATTATGCTATATATGGTGAATATTACATTATGGTGAATATTATGTCAAGTTTCATACGAGGATTTCAAAATATTTAAGAAAAATAAATTTATAAGCCCACCTTGGAGGTTTGTCATGCAGAAATAGCAATCTGTCACGTGATCCTTTCCTTCTCTCCAAATCATGGGAATTCCAAAAGGCAAAGATTTCGCTCTGCCTTTGCTCCATCTTCTCAAATTTTCAATGCACGTCTTGCAGCACATATGAGGGGCGAAATTTTTGTCCTGGTCCCCTAGCTTAATTCCAAAGTATGCTCTATACATTGTCTTCACAAATTTAGTGATTTGGGACTGGTTATTTGGCATGGTAACCGTCCCACATATGTAGCAGAATCTATTGGGATCATTTTTACACGCTCTATTCATTATGAAATATTTTATCTATATGCCTGAAAAGTAAAAAAAGATATTATACAAGTGAAACAAGTGATGATAGATGTTACTGTTCCAATTCCACTTTGACAAAATCACGAAAAATTCTATTTTACTTATGAGGCCATAGCCGGATAACCTGAGCTGATTGAGAAAAACGGATTGCAGATTCGAAATCAGCAGGAAAACCTCTATAAGAATCACTTACAAAACCCTTGACAGCAAAGTTGATGCATACCAGTGTTATATATCCATTTTTGGATCATCTGAAGATCAGGGCCCCCATGTATTCTTGTTTTTTGCTTTACAGTACCAAATATAATAATAAATTAAACTGAATGCCCGGTTAGGTCAACTGTACGCCCTTGACGATTGGTTAGGTTAAGTCGTGATATTTCCGTTAGTTTTAGGCTGGGGCCCTGATCTTCAGGTGATCCCATTTTTTTACTAAACTAGGCCACCAGGACCTTGAAATTTAAATGAAAAACTTTATTGTTCTTTACACTGTCGAAGAAGCTCAACAATAAACATGATAAACTTTGTTTCAATTTTTTTCATTGGATTGAGTTTTACTTTAATGTAAATAACTCGTAATGAATTTAGTGTTTCTTAATATTTAAGGATTTATTTACTTATCTTGTGATTTAAGTATTGTCAAATAGGGTGTACGATAGCCCCTATAACCCAAGGTCTATGAATATAAAAATTCAAAGTTTTCACAATAGATAAGTAAAATTTATGAAGGGGAATTGATTTTTTTAAATTTAGACAAAGAATCGACATTGGCATCGGCATCGGCTAAATTTTGGAGTCGTTACATCACTAATTTTAACCGAATTTGGTGTCAAATAAACTCTGAACCATTTGGTAATTAGCATTATCTCTAAGTAATAATAATAATAATAATAATAATAATAATAATAACTTAAAATATTTCATTCCTTCATGTATTCAGATGTCCTATTATTAATTCCTTTACGAATGTTACAGGCAAAACACATCGATCTGCAAAATTTTTTACACGAATGCATGCACCAAAATTTACATAAATAACTCATCACAAATATTACTCTAATTTTTCCCCCTCTTATAAAAACATGAATCTATAAACATTACACAATTTGAATATATACTCTTGCAACCTTTCTCCAAATTAACTTCTCAGCTTTTCAAACTATATATATATATATATATGTGCGCGCGCGCGCGCGCGCGTGTGTGTGTGTGTGTGTGTGTGTGTGTCATGTTCACTGCATCGATTTATAATTCATTTCAATAAACTCATTGTTTACTTCAATTTTATTCAATTTATTCGATAAAAAGGAAAACGAAGAAATAAGAAAAGCTAAAAAACAAAACAAAAACAAAGTAATACAAAAAAACATGGAAAAATGCTGAAAATGACAAAAAAATTTATTTTCCCGAAACGGTTGGAATATAAATGAATAAACTTAAAGCTATGTTTAGAGGCCTTTCCTCCCATTTTATATCTTCAAATTGATGTTTTCTGAAAGCCGACCTCCTTTATATATATACAGGGTGGCCCAAAAAAAATGGCACCAATTTTGAGAAGTGATATCTCAATGACCATTGCAGTTAGGGATTTTAAAAAAACAACGAAATGAAAGATAATTCTTTTCTCTTTAAATACTTATTCAATAGCTTGATGGTTATAAACCCATGTAATGCCAAAAATTGGCTTATAAGAAAAATATACAAAAAAAAGTTGCGCATTTATATTATTCCTTTTATTTTTTCTAATTAATTATCTTCTAATTTACAGTCTTTAAACGAAGTTCTGTGGTTTTAAGTGAAACCTAATTTTCAATAAATGGCTCAATCTGCCCTCCATTATGGTCAACCACAGCCTGTAATCTCGCCCTCCATTTTGAAATTGCCTTTGAGATCGTCACTTGTGAGAGATTTTCCCATGCAGCCTGAATTCGTTCACGAAGATGGTTCACATCACGGATTTTCTGACCATGGTAGACTTCTCTCTCTAAGGCAGACCACACAAAGTAGTCAATGGGGTTTAGATCTGGGCTGCATGGTGGCCAATTATTTGGTTCGACAAAACCAGGACAATTATTATTGAGAAATGTTATTGTTTCCTTGGCTGTATGAGATGGGGCTCCATCTTGCATGAACACAAAATCAGTGCTCGTCTCCTCGATCTCTGACAACATTGGAGACAAAATGTCATTACAGTAGTAAATTGAGTTAATTTTAACGCCTCGCTGAATAAAAGTGATGGATGTTTTGTTCTCAGATGACGCTGCAAGGGAAACCATTATCGAATCTGAAAAGTGTTTTTTTTTCACGCAAAAGTCGTTTTGGGTCAACATGAGTTTTTGTCGCCACTGCTGCACGAACCCGATCATTTTGGGTATTTCGTGGTGTTTCGACCGTAAATCGTTTCTCATCAGAAAACCAAATTTTTTTCACAGACTCATTTGATCGAAATCTTCGCAATAGATTTTTACATCGATGGAAACGTCTTTCTTTCACAGGCTCCGATAAAGCAGTAACCTTCACCCTCTTAAATGTTTTCAACCCAAGATCTTTTCGAATTATTCGCTGTACTGATGAACGTGAAATCCCGGTTTCTTTCGCAACTTCACGTTCACTTTTACTTGTTCCCCGGTTGTTCCTCTTGACTTAAAACCATTTCATTTACTTTTTCAATGTTTTCTGGCGTTCTAATACTTTTTGGTCGACCACTTCCCGGACGCCGTTGACTGCTGCCGGTTTCTTTAAGTTTTTGTAAAAAATGTGCCACAGTTCTTTTTTTCCAATTTCTATTTGGAAATTCGTAAAGAATTCTGTTTAATGAATATCCTTTTTCTTCACGTAGTGCTTGTATAATGTTCTTATCAGATTCTCTCAATCCCATCTTGAGGGGTCTGGAATAGAAAAATTTCATTTAAAATTAGGATCAAGGAATAAATATAAATGCGCAACTTTTTTTGTATATTTTTTTTGGAAGCCAATTTTGGGCATTATATGGGCTTATAACCATCAAGCCATCGAATAAGTATTTAAAGAGAAAAGAATTATCTTCATTTGGTTGTTTTTTTTAAGTCCCTAGCTGCAATAGTTATTGAGATATCACTTCTCAAAATTGGTGCCATTTTTTTTGGGCCACCCTGTATATATATTCAGGCGGAAGCAAAGCCAAGTTTACTAAGATATATATATATTTTTATGCAGGAAGAAAAGGCCAAAGGCGAATGTCTGCAAAAACGCCTCCTCTCCATAGAGGAAAAAGAGCGCTAAAATCAAGGTCTAAGGTTTTTGAGATGCTTGGACACTCTGCGTTTGAAAGATAGGAGGTCATAGACAGGGGGAAAGATAGATTGAGGAAGATTGTTCCAGAGTTGACCGGTTGAATTTATGAGAAATTGAAAATACCGATTAACCGTTGCGTTAGAGAGTTGGACAGAAAAGGAATGAAAATATGTCGAAAGTCTGGTATTGAGTGCTCTCCTTAAAGGAGAAGGCATACAATTAGGAGGTTCAGAAAACAAAATATTAGCTTCACAAACACAACACCACTTTAACGCAAGACAATCAAACACGTACTCTAGATTGTGCGACTAGATCCTTATTCTCAACAGGTCCAAACCTTTGGAACACACTTGATCAACAGATAAAACAATCTAAAACATTAAAAAATCTTGCAAAGGAAACTGATAGAAATTCATCAAATCATACAAGCCATAACGCTGTATCCCTTGTCTTATTTCCATTGTAAAAAATTAAACTATATATATATATATATAAGTATATGTGTGTGTGTGTGTGTGTGTGTGTGTGTGTGTGTGTGTGTAGTGTGTGTGTGTAATTAATATTCGACATTTAATTATTTAATATTTAATTATATTTTAGCTCTCAATATCCCAATGAATATGAAGGTATAATCTTAGCTGAATTATGTGCCGTTATGTGAATGTGTAATCTTAGCTGAATATCCTAAATGTATGTATTTATAAGCGTATGTTTATAGTTTACTGTAGATAATCTCCATGTACTCTTCTCTCTCTGTCTCTATATCTCCAAAAGCAGTGTACATTACCTCACTACTCTACATTATCTAATAAGATTTACTACATAAAACCATTCTGTTAATAAAGCATAAAATTTGCTTGTTAATGACAGTGCTCTGCTATGTAAGTAAATGAAGCCATTACTGTCCAATTTATCCGAATGTATATTGGGCATATGTCCGAGTATATATATGAAAATGAAAATGAAAATGAAAAGGTTTATTGGCAGACTATAGTCCATATGACAAATATTATTAATACAATGACAGTTCATATACTAAGGATAGAAATACATACAATTGATTAGAAATAATACTGCACATATATGTATGCGGGTGCGTATTTATGGGTATATACTCTATGTTACAGAGAATCTGTGTGACTAGGAATTTCAAGAAATCCTTAAAATGTTCATGAATTTCATGTAAGGTTAAGTCGTGATATTTTCGTTAGTCTTAACGAAAATATCACGACTTAACCTAGCCATTGTTAAGGGCGTACAGTTGACCTAACCGGAGGAGCATTCCAAGAATAAGCACCCCAAAGTCCCCAATCCAAGAAAAAGTACCCTAGTTAGACCCCAATCCAAGAAACAGCACCCCAGTTCGACCTCAATCCAAATTAAAGGATTTTAACATCAACATTCCTCGAAAACTTTGTCCAGGTCATTGCTTGATCGCGCTTAGCACACTGGCGATGGATCTTCAACCAATAATGGTAACACTTAAGTTTGAAAAGTTGATGCTGTCATCTTGCCCTCAAACTTCTTTCTGAATAGTTTTTACATTTCACACTTATTTATAAATATATCGAGACCTCCGGTAAAATTATTGAATGCACGGTTAGGTTAATTGAATGCCAGGTTAGGTCAACTGTACGCCCTTGACGATTGGTTAGGTTAAGTCGTGATATGTTCGTTAAAACGAACGAAAATATCACGACTTAACCTGACCAATCGTCAAGGGCGTACAATTAACCTTACCGGGCATTCAATCAACCATTTTAAAGCAATTAACTCCATTTTAATTCCATTTTAGAGCAATCCAAGAATAAGCACCCTCGTTCGATCCCAATCCAAGAAAAAGGATTTTAACATCAACAATCCTCGGAAACTTTGTCCAGGCCATTGCTTGATCGCACTTAGCACACTGGCAATGGATCTTCAATAATAATGGTAACACTTCAATTTGAAAAGTTGATGCTGTCATCTTGCCCTCAAACTTCTGAATGGTTTTTACATTTCAGACTTATTTATAAATATATCGAAACCTACGGTAAAATTATTGAATGCCCGGTTAGGTTAATTGAATGCCAGGTTAGGTTAATTGAATGCCAGGTTAGGTCAACTGTACGCCCTTGACGATTGGTTAGGTTAAGTCATGATATGTTCGTTAAAACTAACGAAAATATCACGACTTGAATAGAATAGAATAGAATAACCTTTATTAATAATAATAAAATAAATAAATTTTTTCAATTTACAATGACACGAATAATTTTGAAGCTCGACTATTTATTTTATTTTATTTGGCCCTTAAGCTTTAGGCTTTACTGGGCTCTTATTAAAAATAAGCTTAACCTAACCAATCGTCAAGGGCGTACAATTAACCTTACTGGGCATACAATTAACTATTTTAGAGCAATTAACTCCATTTTAACTCCATTTTAGAGCAATCCAAGAATAAGCACCCTCGTTCGACCACAATCTAAGAAAAAGCACCCTAAATTGATTTGGGGTGCTTATTCTTGGATTGCTCCTAACCGGACATTCAATTAACCAAACTGGGCATTCAGTTAACCGGGGATCCAATAATTTTCCCGTAGGTTTAACGAAAATATCACGACTTAACCTTACATGAAATCCCTAGTTACATATATTCCCTGTAACACATGTTTATATATATATATATATATATATATATATATATATATATATATGAGGCGTCGCGAGTACGATGGGCGAACTCGCCACATTGGCAATTTCCACGAATGATTAGTTCAATCCTTCCCCCATCCACAGACAACTTGGTATAGCCAAATACCATCCCCGTACACTCAAAATGTAGTTATTTCCAATGCGTGTATTTGAGGTATGTACTCCTAGTACAGAATAGTCACAAATTTTAAACGCGTCTATCTCAAAACTGGTTTGGCGAGGTCACCCCTCGCAATCGCGACGCCGTATATATATATATATATATATATATACACAGTAAACACTCGCTATTCGCGGCATTACCATTCGCGGCTTCAATTATTCGCGGTCACTGCTTCAAGGCCGCCGACGGAGGAGAAGGAACGAGCACCACTCCCGAATCAAGCTCTGTAGCTAGTAAAGGCTGATTTGAAAGATTCCAAAAACGTTTTTCGCTGCACAATGTCAAGATTTCAGAGGTATAAGCCTGAAGAGGTCTTTAACGCCGGTGAGACTGCCCTTTTTTGGAAGAAATTGCCATCACGCACTTACATTAGTCAGGAGGAGCATCATGCATCGGGATTCAAAGCCGCAAAAGATCGTGTAACTCTTCTCTTTTGTGCCAATGCTGCAGGTCACATGGTGAAGCCTGGCTTAATTCATAAGGCAGCCCGCCCGCGAGCACTAAAAAGGCAAGGATATGAACCACCTTCCTGTACATTAGGCACAAAATCAATGGAGTATGGCGTATTCGCGGATTTCCCTTATTCGCGGCGTGACTTGAACCCTTAATGAGGGTTTACTGTATATTATATATATATATATATATATATATATATATATATATATATATATATATATATATATATATATATAACAATTTGTTCGGTACAGTAGCTTTAAATTATTTCCATACGTTGCAATTGCATTTGGCAAGAAAGTCATTTCCAATACTAATGGACGATTAAGCGTAATATAAAAAGACATTTTTACCTTTTCATTCTCATGATTTCAAAGATTATAAACAGGAGTGAAAAAGAGACACTTTGAGAGCTTTTTCTACAACTATGAAGGTATAAAACAACAATATTGGTCAGTTTACTCGAATCGAAACTTTCTTTTTTGTATAAGCTATATAAATAAAAAGAAAACTTTGAAGTGGCTTTAAACAAGACACATACAAGGATCATTTTTTTCTATCGAGAAACCAATGTCCCACAAGTTCTACAAATAAACACGGAAACGAAGTCATCAGAAGGGCCCTCAGAGATAAAGTTTGTCTTAATATAGTTTCAGGGTTGCCAAATAGCGGGTCGCGAGCCGCATGCTGCTCTCAGGAAGTTCAAATGCAGTTTTTGAAGGACGAGAGAAAGACTGATAAGAGCAAACAATGAGATAGAGGTGAGAGAAGAGATAAAGGGAATTTTATATTTTTGGTCTTTTTATTATTTTTAATATCATCTTTCCTTATAGTCTTGTCCACTCTCCCTTATATTGGTGTTTAAAAGAGGGATAAATATCTTTGATTTGACATGGATGCATACAGATTTTCTTGATTTGGTAACGCTTGAAACGAACGGTTGAAATAGTTACACACTCTAGGCCTAGTTGGCATGTGGCTGGAATTAAACTCGGTGTTTGACAAGGTTTAGTGTTGTGACTGTAACTGAAAATTTTACTTTAGAAACATGTGCCCTTAGTTTCGTGGAGGAGATAATAGCGAGTAAACCTTGACCAGGAGAGAGAGAGGAGAAAATATTATACTGAAAACTGAGGGTTTAAGCCAGAATGGAAGGAAGATGTTTGTCTTCACGCAAGAAAGTGGTAAACCTCTGTGCTTCATCTACAGCAGCTTACGTATTCACTAAAAGGCGAGCAGTCTAAAACAGTATGACATTATGATTTTCTTCTCCGTGCTGAAGTTCTTGAAATCGAAATACCAGGCGATTCTTATGACCAACACCTAACTGAATCACTTCTTACTGTTCTAACATTTCAGTCTGACTTTAAGCGACTCACGTCTAGGATGGAGAGCCACAAAACGTGGTGCACCAGTGGTGCTATTGTAATTAGGTTGTGAATCATTATACTGTATAAATGGAATTTAGGGCAGAGAATGAAAGTATAAATTGGCGTATATTTTGTGGTTCTTGGCCATGTAAATAGTATGGTACGTGGCTCGGAGTGTTAGGAAGTTTGGCCACCCATGTAATATACCATAAAAAGCCATCACTCAGGCCCATCGTGTCGGAAGACTCATTACCAAGGGAAACAGAAGAATTATAAAATTCAAGTTAACTCTTTAATACCTCAGAGACTTTTTTAAGGCTGAATAAAATTGTCTGGCACTAACTGCAACAGAGTCAGTAAAGTGGCACTGGGTGTTAAAGGATTGAGTAATGAACACTGCATGAAAATTCGAAATCAGAAGTGTGGATATTGAAGTTGAATAGAATAAATAAATCAGTGTGTGGATACAGAAAAGAAAAAGAAACTTAAGTTTGAGAAAAATTTAGCCCCATTCGGTTTTAAAGAACCTGAATAAGGCCTCTTTAGCTCTTTCACTTTGTAATTCTTTCGCATTACTTTTCATATACTTTAAATCTATGAAAACATAAATACACTGCATTCAGAGTACATTTAAACTCATTTATATTCTCACTTTGAAAGTAGACACAAAGGACAGGATTTAGAATGGAGAGAGTATTAAGACTAAATAAAATTATTGCGTCGTCTTAAAAATGTATTCAACGATAACTACAGGGGTTGGACAAAATAATTGAAACACTCGCATTTTCGGTGCAGTATTTTCTAATATTATTAATGGCGTTTTATATTTTACTGATGTGTGATATGTGAATGCAAATAACATTGAGAACTTTTTCTATTTTAATATGCTGATACTGGTTTTTCCTCTTCTTTTAGAATAAATAAAAATATGGCGCTTGGAAAAGATGCTATACTGACTGTGAAAGCGATAATAGGAAGACCTTTAATTGGTGTCTCAGTATTAAAAGTCGCGTAACTGCCTCTGTATCTCGAGAAAGAGTTCTCAAGGTTATGAATGCATGGAAGGAAATGAAAAAAAACTACATCAAATAGGAAAAACTGACAGAATGTGACAGAGAACTTATTATGCGCTGTAAAGCATGAACCAAAGACTGCTGTATCAACACTTTGTTTAGAACTTAACTTAATAGTCTGCAAAGACCAGTATCAGTCGAAACGATGTTATGGGAACTGTAGTAAAGCCCCTTATAACATCAACCAGTGCAAAGGCTCGAATGAAATTGGAGTTGGCGAGACTAATGGAAACACTATTCTTCTTATGTGGCGTACGGTAGTTTTTTCCATTTCTCTCCATGTATTCATAAACTTAGGAACTGTTCCTCGAGATGCAGAGATAACTACGCGACTTTTAATAATGAGACATCAACCAAACTGGCTGCAACTATCATGCCCCTTTCACAGTCAGTGACATCTTTTCCAAGCGCCATTTTATATTTATTCTGCAAGAACAAGAAATAACAATATCAGCATATTGGAATTAGATGTTCTCAATATTATACGCATTCCCGAATCAACTGAGTAAAGTATATGACGCCATTAATAATATCACAAAATGCATGTCTCAGTATAGATATTTTTAGATTGAAACGCGATATTGGGAACCTGTCCTTCTTAAAACTGTAAACATTGTCATTGATAGCTAAAATTACTATGATACATATTCGTGTGTATCATATTAACTGAAATTTCATTGCAGTAAATGGTAAAATATTTTTTAACATCTCAGATATACGGGCTATGTCGTGACCAATGTCATGATACCGATTCCTGTCAATCAGCAAAGTTAAACGATGTAGGGTTTGGGTGATAGTTGGGTGGGGAACCGGCTTCTGCGTTCAGATTACGTAGTCATCCATGTTCGGATAAAACGTAAAGCTGTAGGTCTCCTCCGTCGTGTGATCTTAAATTTTACGAAGGTTAAACAACCACATAAAAAAATTACCAAATGTGTAGCCAGCGCCCGTAACTCAGTGGTTTCCCTATAAGCAAAGTGAATGAAGACCCTAAGATAGATCGGGGTTCGACTTCCAATGGTGCTAAGTTATAAAATAATAATAATAATAATAATCTGAGAGTTAGCGCAATGGGCTGTTTTCGTCTGGCCTGAGCGCTGTGCCAGTTTCTGGCCCTCTTGACTGACTATTACTGTTATTATTATTACCATATATGTACACGAGGTCTGTTCAAAAGGTATCCGGACAGGGTGTTTACCGTTAGAACAAGGTCACGCTTGGAGTTTTGACTGCGCTAAACATGTCTCTGCATATCGAGACAAGTTGACTGATAGGGTTGCACTTCATTGTGTAGCGTCAGTTCACTGTGGTGAGCCGATAAAGTTAAACGTGTTTTGTTTCGTGGCGATTTCTTACGATGTCGGAGAATACCAAGCAACGTGTTTGTATTAAATTTTGTTTTAAAATTGGGAAAACGGCCAGTGAAACTTTTTATTTACTCAAAATAGCATACAGTGATGCTGCTAGGGGCCGTACACAAGTTTCTGATTGGTCCCGCCGGTTTAAAGATGGAAGCACTTCCATCGAAAGTGATCCGCGGTCTGGACGACCCTCAACACAAAAAAAAATTAAGAAATCGTGTCAGAAGTGCGCACTATGGTCCGAAACGATCGACGACTGACTGTTCGCGAGATGGCAGAAGAGGTCGGAATTTCGATAGGCTCATGCCACTCACTTTTAACCGAAGATTTGAACATGAAACGTGTTTCAGCAAAGTTCGTGCCGCAGCTGCTAACAGAAGAGCAACGGAAAATAGCATGCTTGTGGCCTCTGATTTGTTTGAGCGTGCATGTAATGACGTGATCTTTTTAAAAAAACATTAGGACAGGTGATGAGACGTGGGTGTACGGATACGATCCCGAAACCAAGCAGCTGTCGTCAATGTGGAAGACTCTTACGTTCCCACGAACAAAAAAAGTGCGGCAAATGCGCAGCAAAACGAAGGTCATGGTTACTTGTTTTGCTTTACTGTGAAGGTGTGCAGCAGGGACAAATAAATAATCAACAAAGACTTTTACAGTGAAGTTTTGAGATGTCTACGTGAAGCAGTTCGGAGTGGAAGTCTGGAGACTAGATGCTTCATCACGATAACGCGCCATTTCACTCGTCGCAACTTCTCCAACAATTTTTGGCTAAAATCGCTACCACCCTAGTAAAACAGCCTCCATATTTACTGGATTTGGCTCCATACGACTTTTGTTTGTTTCCGAAGCTCAAGGAAGCCCTGAAAGAACACCGATTCGATGATGTTGAAGCCATTAAAAGAAATTCGACGGAGTAGCTTATGAACATTTCGAAAAGTGCTTTCTAAAAATGTTTTCAACAGTGTCAGGATCGTTAGGCAAAGTGTGTGGCTTCAGAAGGAGCGTACTTTGAGGGAGATTAAGCCCCAAACCCTGTAAGTGTCATATTCTGTCTATAATCGCATCAGTCAGGATACTTTTTGATCAAAACTTGTACATATATGGTAGCGTGTATATGTATACACAGTGTTGGGTGCATTACTTTCTTAAAGTAACGGCGTTACCGTTACCGTTACTTGCAACTGAAAGTAACGTCATTACCACTGCAGTTACTTTTACGGAAAAGTAATGCGTTACAGTTACCGTTACCATTACTTTTATAATAAATTAGAAAATATAGTATTTCTCAATATAAGAATATGATATATATATGGACATCGGAATTATAAAAGAATTTCTGAATATCGAGCAAATATTTAATTAAGGTCAGATGAAACAATACCTGATTTTAGACTTACACTTAAATAATAAGCAATACAATTTAACAATTTGACCATTTGAAATAATATTAATAGCGATCAATAGATCTTAAGTAGAAAACTAAAAATGTAAAATAAAATTGTTCTTTGCATTCAGTATTACAAAAACGAAAATTATTGAACAGAATACATTAAAATAAATCGTGAATAAAAAATTACAAAATTCCTAAAGGATTAATGGATTATTCACTTAAGAAAAAATAGAAATCTTAAAACTACTGCTGAATGTCTTTCAGGAAGATATTGTTACAGTTCACAAAAACTAATTTTTCAAAAATGTCCTTTTTAAGGACAGTCTGTCCACATTTTGAATCATTCAGTGTCACAAGTGTTGTGTTCAAACATGTTTGCACACGTTTAATGTGAAGCTATTTTCATTCATATTCGTTTCCAAGTTAAGCATATAAGAATGTAACGAGTAACGAATAATGACTGAAAATGGAATGAAAAGTAACGGCGTTACCAATTTCGTTACAAAATAAATAAAATAACGGAGTTACCGTTACTGTTACCTAACGCCGTTACTAGTAACGGCGTTACTCCCAACACTGTGTATACATATATAGTAACTTGTCTAACCTGGGATGTTAAACATTATCCTCTTTTTATCAACCTGCCACGTGCCTACTTTTATTATGAGTATGGATACTGTATAAGTTTTTAAACATGCTATTAGAGAGGCAATGTTTATGAGAACCTAAGTAATAGAAAGGAGTTTACCATGACTTCTAAAAACATGTATGATAATACACCTTACATAAAAGTTCGTTGCATGACTTTTGTATATACGGCATAAGAGGAAATATGCTTATGTTAAATTAAATTATAGTGACATTTCATCCAACAGTGTGGTAGTGAAAGTAAAGTTCTTAGACCATTACTGGTTTCAATTCGAATTATTGATTTCCATGTATCAACTACACTAAAGTGCGTACGGCATTCAGATGACAGTTACTTCTTCACATGATAATTTAGATTTTCTGATGAATGAGCTGAACAGGGAATTAGAACCTACAGTATTTATAAATGGATATGTTCAAACAAACTTTTACTGAACCTGACAAAATCAACCTATATGTTATAATGTTATAATGTTTCAGATGATGATTACCACAAAATATATGAATACAGATCATGAAATAAAACTTGATAACCCTGCTTTTGCAATAGTAAATGAAGTTAAGGTACTTAGTATTAACTTAGATTAAAAATTAAATAAAAAAAATGTACAGAATATCAAATCAAAATATCGAGATTTCTGCTTATATTATTCAAATAATAATAAAGAAATAATATATCTCACAATGCACCTTTTACCTTATGTTACTCGTTTATCCAGCCACATTTATTGTATGGCATTACAACATGAATTTGTTCAATGAAGCCTATGAAACATTTTATGGAAGCCATCCTTAAAAGGATGCTTGAGAACCTTCTCAAACAACGATAATAATAGGGATGGGGGAATCTAACATTTTTTTTAGGACGACTGGCTTCTATGGCCATTTTGGCTGCTGAATACGAATCCGGCTAGTTTTTAGATAGATAGATAGATAGATAGACTAACCTTTATTAATAATAATAAAATAAATACATTTTTTTCAATTTACAATGACATAAATAATTGTGAAGCTCGACTATTTATTTTATTTAATTTGGCCCTTAAGCTTCAGGCTTTACTGGGCTCTTATTAAAAATAAGCAGCTAGTTGTTATTAATTAATAATAATAAATAAATAAATAAGTAAATAAGTATTATTAATAGTTAAAACATGTATTACAATATTAAACAACATTAATGGACAATATTAAACAATATTAGTGGACATTAATCCTAGATTTTTGTTAGTATGCCATTATTAATCGGGATTTCAATTTGGTTTTAAACAAATTTACATTCACAATATTTTTTATATCGGCATGCAAGTCATTCCATAGTTTCAATCCAATGAAAATGGGTAGTTTTTGAGATGAAGACACTCTAAATTGAGGTATAACAAGCTTATGTCTGATACGAGTGGAATTCTTGATGAGTTACAAAATATCTATTTCCCCATTGCAAATTAATGATTTTGTTCTTACACTTGTAAATAAAAATAAAATGTGCCAGTTTGGTTATATCGTTGAGCTTTAGTAGGTTTAGCTCTTTAAATAATGCACTAGAATGATCAAAGAAATCAGCATTAGATAATAACCTTATTACTCGTTTTTGGATGACAAAGATACCATTTAATGCGTTGTTAGCGGAGTTTCCCCAAACAAGGTGCAGTATGTTATGTAAGGAAGAACAAGAGTATATAAAGAGTCAATGAAACTTGTTGAGGGTCTACATTTCTAAGTTTAAGCATTATAGCAACGCTCCTTGAAATCTTTTTCGCGCTATAATTTACATGATCACTCCATTGCAAATTCTTATCTAGCATTACACCAAGAAATTTTGTTACAGTACACTCCTTTACAGCGATTTCATTAACATTAAGTTCATTAAGATATACATTTCTTTTATTAGTAAAAATCATGAAATTTGTTTTACTGGTATTTAGGAAGAGTTTATTGGTGGTCAACCATTTCATTACACTGATGAATTCTGAATGAAATACTGTATATTCTTAGCTGTATTAACATCGTTGCAAGAAAAGAGACAGTTGTATCATCTGCAAACATTATGAAGTTCAGTATATCAGATGAACGTGGAAGGTCATTTATATATAATAAAAATAACAGTGGACCCAGAACTGAGCCCTGTGGCACACCATGTTTGACAAGCGCTTTAGTTCAGCAAACCTTATTCACTGATATAAAATGATATCTATTGGACAAATAACTTTTAAACTAATCACTGATCGCTCCTCTGAAGTCGTAACAATATAATTTATTAGGTAGAATATTATGGTCTAACTCTATTACATCAAACGCCTTACTCAAATCCATAAATATTGATATCATTATTTCTTTGTTCTCCTTAGCTATATTTACATTTTCTATAAGATTTAAAATAGCCATTTCCGTTGTTTTATTATTAAGGAAGCCATATTGATTTGGAGATAATAAATTGTAGGATTCTAAATATCGCTGCATTCTACTTCTTACAATTTTTTCAAAAACTTTGCTGAACACAGATAATGAACACACCGGCCTGTAATTTGTTGCTAGTGTGGGATAACCCACTTTAAAAAGAGGTGTTAACAACCAGTTTTTAGCATTGATGGGAATATTCCTTTGGAAATACTTTGATAATTAATTTTAGCCAAAGTTACAGATATCTTATCTTTAACAAGTTTCAATGTAGGTACAGGAATGTTATGAATGTTATTTTTTGTATTTTTAAATTTACCAATAATATTCTGGACCTCTAGAGGTAGAGGTAGCAGGAACCAAAAAAAATTAATTTAGTGGGCTGGGCGGCATATATTCTAGAGGTGAGTGATCATTATTTATTAATTGTGAGCGAAGCTTATCTGCTATTGAAGTAAAATGCTCATTTAAAGAGTCAGCAATAGCAGTATCATCAGTAATTTTTTTATTATCAACATTTAATTTCTCTATTGAATTTTTCTTAATTTGTTTTCCGAGAAGATTGTTTATGGTTGTCCAAGTATTTTCATGTCTTCTTGGACTTAAAATGAATTTTTGACCTGGTTCAGTGGGTTTTTTTCAAAATGGCCGCCAAAAAAGTCGATTTTTTGTTTTAATGATTAAAAAAAACGCTACCCTTCAATGTTATGTCTTTTCATATGTTTACATGGTCGCTGAACTCGAAAATGAACAAATGAAAGACATTAGGAGTATGGTAAGAAGATCGATGAAAAATTTGAAAAAATGCCCGATCCAGATCGAACATGAAGGATGAATGAGGCCTCTAACCCCTAAACCTTTATAACTGAGAGAAAAAATAATTAGTTGATAAACGCTTGCTATATTTTTAATCATGGTTATGTTCACTCTTCAATATTGTTAAGTATCTAGTGTGTGTCGTAATAGTGATGTTTTTTTAGGCTTACTTTAGTGTTTTGGCTTGTTCTGGTGTTCTGGCTTGTTCTGGTGTTCTGGCTTGTTCTGGTGTTCTGGTGTTTGGCTGCTTTCTCTTTTGTGGTTTCTTGTACTATCAATGTTGTGCTAATTTACTTTAATAATAATTATCTATATTACTTTAATAATAATATAGTATATCTACTTTAATAATAATAGTAAATAATATATCAAATACAATATTTGAGATAATTTACTTTAATAATAATAATAATATATATGATACATCTAGCATGACTATAATTTGTATTACCTATCATATTTCGGTGTTATATGCCGACTAATGGGGTTTTACTGTACTTGCAGATCCTAATGCTTCGTGACTGCTGATTGGTAATGATGGCTGGTGAAAAGAAATCACGCAGTGCCGCCAGAAAAGAACTTTTTGGGGAAACCTACACAGACGTGGACGAATTTAAACCGACTGGAAAGTTGCCACCAGGGACAGTTGTGATTGGTAGGATGCTTGCACACTTTGCAAAAAAGGAGTAAAAGGACAGAAAAAGTCAATGACTCGAGATGATGCCAGCAAGATAGTTGCAAATGAACTAAGACGAGATTGGATTCATAAAAATGTCTATCCCATGCATGAAAAAATAGTGGCGAAAAAAATAAGCGACGATTATGAACATTTTAACAAACTGTGAAAGAATGAACGCTGCCAACGAAAACCTAAACGTGTCGAATGGTACCAAAAAGCGAGCGGCTTTAATAATCAGCTCACTAAGAACGCCTACAACATTAGAACTGACGATGAGGATTATGAAGCAGAACTTTCAGAAGAATTTGGGGTCAAAATGACTGATGATGATAAGACTTTTTGTTGGGATAATTGCTTTGGTGCGTATAAGGCCATATGTACAAATGCAGTACCAAAAGATTGGGTGAGACAGAAAAAGAGGAAAGAAACTCGTGAAAGATCAGCGGAGAAAAAGCGAAAAGCAACAGAAAGCAACTTCAGAGAGAGCAAAGGGAGCTAGAGGGATCCAGAAATTATTGAAATGTTAGCAACTTCAGTCGATTCTGAAAACGATCCGAGTTTTGAAAATCAACAAAGGCAAAGACAGTTCCTTTTACTGATCGTAAACTTCGCTCATCGGAAGAAGATTTAAGCAAGGAGAAGTGTAAAGAACAACAAGCTGCATTTCCGACAGTGAAAATCAGAACTGGCAAAAAAGTCTGAACGAAAACTTGATGCGGTGTATACTGTATAGTCCAGTGTCTTGCCGAGACAAGAACTTCTGAAGAGCTTTCAGAGAGTGATAGTAAGAGTAGCTAACATGGTTTTTGATCAAGATTGGAAGCTGAAGGTAGATGATAATGAGAAAGATTGTGAGGGTGAGATGGAGAGTGAAGACGAAGAGTTACAAGTCCGTCACCAGTATTCAGACTTGACGTATATATTTCCGAGCCGCAGATCAATAATGCAATACTTGGAAGATGCTTCATACTTGAATCTAGAGTATGTCGCTCAACAAATCCTCAAAAAAGAGGATAACGTTGTGAGTGTAGGACTTGACCATACGACCAAGGCTGTCGGCCACCGGCTGTACGACGTGAAGGCTAACTACATCACCATCGCTGGTCCATCTGGCATGAAAAAGTCGCTGACAACTGGATATCTGGAAAACGTCAGCCATTCCGGAGAGGATGGAGCCAGAGCTTACGAATTCAAATTGAGTTGTCTAGCCGTACAAGCAAATTCTACCAATGACGAACTCAAATCTCAAATAGACTTCTGTATGTTGATTAGGGTGGATCGATTTTACATTCTTTTCGATTTCCATATTCTAATAGAGACAAACACTTGCGCATGCATGAGAAAATAGCCTCTACAAAATCTTAGCTTAATAGGTAATCATCTTCTGCCCCCGGCAGAGCGATGAAAATCATATTTTAGTAGTCAAAAACGTATTTTTAAACCCTAGCCCAGAGTCATAAAATTTTGCGTGTGTTATTTCATGCCTAAGCAACGATATAAATGCTATGGGAAATATATAAATGCATTATTTAAGACAAAGAGCCGATCTGAAAATATGTATATTATACATATTTTCAGATCGGCTCTTTGTCTTAAATAATGCATTTATATATTTCCCACAGCATTTATATCGTTGCTTAGGCATGAAATAACACACACGCAAAATTTTATGACTCTAGGCTAGGGTTTAAAAATACGTTTTTGACTACTAAAATATGATTTTCATCGCTCTGCCGAGGGCAGAAGATGATTACCTATTAAGCTAAGAATTTGCAGAGACTATTTTCTCATGCATGCGCAAGTTTTTGTCTCTATTAGAATATGGAAATCGAAAAATATGTAAAATCGATCCACCCTAATGTTGATCGAGCTAGTGAATGTATGATACTTTTACAGCATCTTGGAATCGAAACAAACAAGATCTTGAAGTGCTGCGCCCATATCATTTTAGGAGTAGATCACGCTATGGAAAAAGTGTTTAAAAACACGGAACAAAAAATCGGAGTACATAATCTACGTCAAGTTACGGCAGGAGAAAAAGTTTCCTGTTCTCCTGGTTCTTCCATTCATACTCTGGGACTCATTGCAATTGCTAAATTGTTCTCTCCCAGCCACGCCTCCCATTTGATATCCCTATATAATGACTATAAATCTTAGATGGCAGATAATGGGCTCAAATGTGATGGATTCAAAGGATTCGTGGCAAACCGGTTTGGGAGAATCGGCGAGTTAGCAAAAGAATATTTGGCGAGGCGAGACTCCATCCAAGCTTTCTTTGATGCCGTAGTAGATGTGAAGAGTAACAAGCTAGTTCTCGCAGTGTCAACTTTCATCCAAAGCCAATGGTTCATGTGTTGTTCCCAAATTTACGCAATGATTGGTGAAGTGATGATTTTCCCTATGATGGAGCTTCTTGGAATTGACAAGAAAGGTGACGAGAAAAGTGAAAGAACTTGGTCTGGAGTAAAACGTTTCTTTGAAAGTAAGATGGTTGAATTGAATGACTTGATGGCTGTAAGGAAGGAACAAGCCAGATCTAGTAAAGATAAACTTAAAGCTCTAGTTCTAGAGGAAGTCAGTGATACTGTAAATAATCAGCTGTCTTGTATGGACTATTTAACAAGATCAGACGATGACGCTAATCCAGACTTGATGTATGCCCCTCTGACAAATTTAGGATGCGAATCAGAATTTTCAAAACTTGACAACCGAATCAGGGCCAGTGGTGGTAGCACATCCATTCAAACACACTCGAGAAAAAATGTTATTGTGACTAACGGACTTCTGATACTCTTCGTTCGAATCAAATTCTCTTGAGGATAGGAATGCATCCTGGAAATGGGCCAGGGCTTCATAAAAAGTCAAGAAAGTGAAGAAATTAGAGGAAGATTTTCCAGCTACTGTGCATATTGCAAATAAATTGTCCTACTGTATAAAGAAGAACTCAAAAAGAAAAAAGCTGGCAAAATATTGGCGGTTTTGGAAAATTGCAAAAAACATGGAGGCCCTATGACTCCAAACCACCTGGATGCTCTGTACAAACTGAACGAAAAGCATCTCCTCACAGAAATTGCCTATTTGAGACTCGCTATCACACCAGATATTCGTCAAATGAAACGTGTTAAAGTGAGAGACGGGAAATTCAAAATGGAAAAATTTGGTGTACATGAACTAAGAAATTCTATTAAGAATGCCTTACGAGCAGAGCAATGTTACTAGTGATATTGATAGTTTATTGAACAATGTGTTGTAAATATGATTTCATGATTTGAATTACATCATGGAACTGATATGAATGCCTTGTAGTGTTTCTTCTGTACACGATATTTTAGGTCCAAGAACCAGCCAGATTCGTATTCAGCAGCGAAAATGGCCATAGAAACCAATCGTCTTGTTGGCAATTTCCAAAAAAGTAATTATTCCCCCATCCCTAATAATAAACAGTCACACTTCTCACATGTTTACATAGTTAAATATTCTAAAAATAAATGCGTTATACAAGCTTGCTGTTGCTGTCAGTATGTTAAACATTACCCACAAAACTTACTGTACCTCTCCCCATTCACAAAACAATCCTCCCGCATCGAACACGTCATCGCTTTAACACAAGACTCCCCAACAATTTTATACAGAAACCCAGTTATACAGTTAGGATCAAATGTAGAATTCGGACCCCAGCCTTCTTTAGTTAGCTTTATAAGGCTAACTAACGAAAATATCATGACCTAACCTAACCACTCGTCAAGGGCGTACAGTTAACCTAACGATTCGTTAGGTTAGGTCGTGATATTTTCGTTAGTTAGCCTTATAAAGCTAACTAAAGAAGGCTGGAGTCCGAATTCTACATTTGATCCTACAGTTATACTCCAGGAAGCTTACTCTTTCGAAGTAGCAAATGTATGAAATGCAATATCGGCAAATATCAGAGACTGAGAGAGGTTACATCTTGAAATATAATTTGCAACTCACCAAAGAAATACTTCATCAGTTCCATCTTTATGTACGAATAATTGGTGTACATACATTACAGTGAATACGCATTTATTTTTAAACTTATTATTTTCACAGTAATTGAGTATTTAAATTAAAATTAATATTTAAAACAAGGTTCCCATAAACATCATATCTGATGCCAATTTTCAGAATTTCTTAAATTGCTTTCCTTGTTTTCAGTTATACTTACAAAATATCTTAAATAGTGTTTTAATTATGTGAAAAAGAGTTACGTTCCACGCAATAATTACACATGCATGAAATTTATATAAATTTGTAAAACAACAAACAGTACTTCTAAAAATTTTATTATTTTATTATTATTATCATCATTATTATTATTATTACATCTATATTACCACATTTGTGCTTACGGAAATGCACGTCAATATTTTATGTAGCCACTGCTGGTAATGCAGAAAAAAAAATTAGGAAAATCTATATATCGAACAAACATAATAAAAGTAGAGACAAAATGTTCCAAGAGCCAAAAATTTTCAAACTAGTAGAAATCTACAAACTAAACATTGCCTCACATATGTATCAGATCGTTCATAATACTGCAACAGAAACCAATCAAAATATCAGATATTAGCTTTCCAAACTCAAACATCGCTTTAATACAAGACAGTCAAACATGTACAGTTGCCCGCATATGTAATGTTCCTCACCTCACAGACGACTCCGTACATGTGGCAACGCCGCAGTGATAGTCAAGGTACCCAAACTGGGGGAAAGGTAGGGTGGAGGGGGTACAACCGAGTCCAACAACATATAACACAGACATATACTGTATATCTAAAGGACATGATCGTGAACAGCGTTGAACTCCATGTAGTTTACTAGTCTTATACAGTAACTAGCAGAGCGATCCGGCTCGGCGTTGCCCGGGTGGAAGTTGAACGCTATATATATATATATATATATATATGTATGACCGGTTAGGTTAATTAAATGCCTGGTTGGTTCAACTGAATACCAGGTTAGGTTAATTGAATGACAGGTTAGGTCAACTGAATGCCAGATTAGAGTAATTGAATGCCCGGTTAGGTTAATTGAATGCCCGGTTAGGTTAATTGTACGCCCTTGACGATTGGTTAAGTTAACTCGTGATATTTTCGTTAGTTTTAACGAAAATATCACAACTTAACCAACCAATCGTCAAGGGCGTACAGTTGACCTAACCGGGCATTCAATTAACCTAACCGGGCATTCAATAATTTTACCGTAGGTTTCGATATATATATATATATATATATATATATATATATATATATATATATACAGGAAGGTCCCGGTTATCGCGGTTAATTGGTGCAAGCAGAATTCCGCGATAAGTGAAAACCGCATTAAGCGGGATTGATATAACATGTAAAAATTGCTAATGTTGCCAACGCAAGCAGAATACCGCCAAGTTAAAAAAAAATATATTTAGACTGTCGACTTTGACTTGTTTTTATTGCTAATGTTGCCAACGCAAGCAGAATACCGCGATATAGTTGCGTAGCCGCATTCACCGGGAACAATATAACATGTAAAACTGGTTAATATTGCCAAGTTAAAAAAAAATATATTTAGACTGTCGACTTTGACTTGTTTTTATTACTATGTACTGTACAGTACATTATACAAAGGTAAGGTAGTAAATAAATTGATTCATTTGTTTTAAAGTTTATTGAAAAGCACATGCATGTGTACAAAAAATGAATGATTATTTTTATTTCTTTGTAAAATAACGTAAAAGTGAGGCTTTGTCATTGTCAATACACAATGTATCTCGACAGACTTTCATAGCACGTTCCATATCAGGATCTCCATTCATTAATTTCTGTTTCGCATTTTCAATATCGCGAAGGAGACTCGCTTTTGTTTTGCAAATAAAATATTTTTTCCCGCGATAAGTGAAATTATACCGCATATAACGGGATTATGGTCACAAATTATAAACCGCGTAACATCGAATACCGTGTTAACCGAAACCGTGTTAACCGGGACCTTCCTGTATATATATAGTGAAAATATATAAATTGTGAAAACTGCGAACATTGTATAGATAAGAAAGAGATAAATATAGAGGGTTTCAATTTACTGAGAGCGGATAGAACAACGAGACGTAAAGGTGGCTGTGTGATATATGTACATGAAGGTCATATGACAGAGACGGTAAAAGTAAATCAAACAGCCTTGTGGAACTCCTAGCACTGAAAATAGAAAAACTAAACGTGATACTGATAGTCATCTAAAGACCTCGAAACATTTCAACCGGAAAATTTTCAGAGGCCACTGATGATATGAGAAAGCTAATAAAGACTATAAATCCTCCATCCTACAATACAATGATCTGCGGAGAATTTTACTTCCTACTTATATAATACAAAAAGGTGGATAGGAATATATATATACACCAGGACGAAGGGGGCACAAGAGAAGACCAGGAGCAAGCAAAAAGGTTGATGGCTCTCACATATGAGTTTATGCTGACACAAGAAATAACAGAAAATACTAGAAAAAAATAACTGCCTAGATCTGGTATTCACGAATAACACGAACTTGATTGCTGATATAAAAATAATCCCAACCATTATCTCAAACCACAAGTTAATCGAGATGTCAACAAATATGACGACATCATTAAAAGACAATACACATATTGAGGAAAGAAGCAAATTTGGGACCTTTAACATAAACTCCAAGACTATAAATTGGGAAGCAATCAGATCGCACATGGTCCAAATAGAGTGGGGAACAGTTTTAGAGAATAAAACAACTGAAGAAATGCTAACAACTTTGGAAGAAAAGACGCTGAGAATTTTAGAAAAATATGCTCCGAAATCACAGTCAAAAGCAAAGAGTTGCTGGCTAAAGAGGTAAAAAAGAGAATATTCCGCAAAAGAAAGAGAGTGGAGGCAAAGTTAGCCAACTGCGGAGATAATGCCAGGAAAGTAATACAAGAAAAATTGGAGGGTATCGATAGGGAAATACAAACGCTAATTAAGAACCATACAGAGAGGGAAGAGGAAAAGGCGATAGAAGCAATAAAGAAAAATCCAAAATAATTCCTATAGCTATGCGAACAGGAAAACAAAAACGCGCGCCGCTATTGGACCCTTAAGGAAGAGAAATAATGAACTAACCGACGATTCAAAAGAAATATCTGAAACATTGAGAGCCCAGCATGAATTAGTTTTCAGTACCCCAAAAAGTGATAAAGCGATACCTGACATAAATGCATTCTTTGAAGAGAAATTGCAAGGAGAATGTATAACAGACTTTGATTTTACCCCAGAAGATGTAGCGAGAGCGATAGGACAAATGAAACCACATTCAGCTGCAGGTCCGGACAACTGGAACGCATTATTGAATAAAAACTGTAAAAATGAAATAGCTACACCTTTATATTGGATATGGAGAAGATCCCTAGACACTGGGGAAATACCGAGCATCTTGAAAAGAGCAAACATTGTTCCTATATATAAAGGAGGGGACAGATCTCAAGCAAAGAACTATAGACCAGTGTCATTGATGTCCCACCTTACCAAAGTATTTGAAAGAATAGTTAGAGAGAAGATTTACGATTTCCTGGAGACATTGGAAAGATTCAACGAAAATCAACACGGATTGCGATCAGGTAGATTATGTCTATCACAACTAATACAACAATATCCTAGATGTACTGGAAGGCAATGACAACTACGATTTTGCTAAAGCTTTCGACAAATGTGATCATGGTATAATAGCACATACTGTAAAATGAAATATATGGGAATAACAGCCGAAGTGGGAAAATGGATCAACAACTTCAGAGAACATTTAGAGGTATTCAAAATTCAAGATATATCATCATCAGAATCGGAAATACGCAGCTCAGTACCACAAGGTACAGTACTGGCCACACAGCAGAGGGACACGAACAAAATATACAAATGGTCAGAAGACAACAACATGACATTTAACACCGAGAAATTTCAGCTCTTGAGATATGGTAGAAATGAGGAACTTAGACTGCATATTATGCTCCAGATAGACAGGAAATTCAGAGAAGCACGAAAGCGATCGATCTGGGGGTAATAATGACCGATGATGCCAAATTCGAAATACAAAATCAGGTAGCGATAAACAAAGCAAAAAGAGTCGCCGGACAGGTACTAAGAACCTTCAAAAGAAGGAACAAGACAATAATGATTCCCCTGCTTAAAACACTGATTATACCAAAACTTGAATACTGCTCAGTTTTGACGTCCCCATATAAAAAGGAAGAAACTAATGGATTAGAAGAAACTCAGAGACATTTCACAGCCAAGATTGATGGCTGCAAACAGCTCAATTACTGGGAAAGACTACGTAAACTAAATTTGTACTCCCTGGAAAGAAGAGAGAGGTACATCATAATCTACATATGGAAAATGATTGAAAAACTGGTACCAAACCTCAAACTAAACCCAATTACCATTCAAACAACACTGGAAAATAGGAAAGGCAAGATGTGTAGTGTTTCCAAATTAAAGGCCCAACAAGGGACCTCCTCAACACTGAAGGAAAATAGCTTGCTTGTCAGGGGGCCAAGACTTTTCAACCAGCTTCCACAGGACCTCAGAAACGTTACAGGGGTCAAAGTTGAAGTCTTCAAGAGAAAACTAGATGCCTGGCTCAGGACGGTACCAGATGAGCCGGATGTACCTGGCTATGTGCGGCGGAGAGCGCAAGAAAGCAACTCGCTCCTCCAGCAAGCCAGACCTAGAGGCGGGGCCACCAGCTTGACCTTCGTGTGAAGACTCTGAAGAGACCAACGCACGGAACATCAACGAGATTAACGAGGTTATATATGGCCTCGGAGGCCGACACCACATAGCCTATATATATATATATATCAGATGAATTTCATAATTAAACACGTGAAATGAATGAATGATGCAAACCCACAAGGAAAAAGAAAAATGATTCCAAGACCTTTCGTGTATTCAGAAGTACACCTCGTCATTCCCTGACGAGGTGTACTTCTGAATACATGAAAGGCCTTGGAATCAATTTTCTTTTTCCTTGTGGGTTTGCATCATATATATATATATATATATATATATATATTCAACCAATCCGGAATACAGAAGCCTCCAGCGGCATTAGATGACCTCGGAGGCCGACGCCACGTAGCCTATCTTCTTCCCCAGCCTCAGTTACTCCTATCCCCCAAGTCTCATCCAAATTTGGCCAGGGGGTTTGGCCGACCATAAGAAACAAAGAAAGAAAGTTAGCAGGCAGTTCGACCGTCACAATTATTAGTAGAGATAAGGTTTATTATGATTACTGCAAGTCTATATGAACAGCTACCACTATACAACTTTTTATATACTAGTGAATTTGAACCAAAAATAGATATTACACAAACAACCTCCACACTCCCTTATTCCCCTTCCCCAACCACCAGTCTTCTTTCTCTTACGCTTGCTCATCATTATCATATACTCATCATCCTTTTTAGATGTTTTTCGCTTCCATCCTCAACCTGTTTTGTTCTTCACATCCCCAGTTTGTTGGTGATGAGAAAATGTTTTGGAAACAGTAGACAATGATACTCCAGGTTTATCAGTTATTTGTCTTTGAGTGTTGCCTTCTTTATGGAGAACAATAATTTTCAACCTATTCTTGTATGACATTTCTTTATTTGGAGCCATTATACTATCTTATCTGTAAACAAAATTAGAAGATGAGACATTTTTCGTATTAAAGTTTAACAAATAAGATGATATTTTTAAAGAAATTTGCGATTATATGAGGGTATAAACAACATGTGTGAGTCATTAAATCTATAAAACATGTTATTACATCAAATTGAATAGAATATTTATCAATAAAGAACCTGGCCTTCGAAATTAGCAAAATCAATAAAATCTAGTGCTGTACTGATCCTGATCATCGGCAGTGGCAGATTTGGCTATTTTTTGGGCATTGGCATCGGCCAAATTTAGCTGATTCTCTTACTGATTATTTGAAATTTTAAAATTTTCATTACAAAACAAAATCTATATTTACAGAAAATTTAACACAAAAAAAAACTATGGTAATTTATTTATATTCATTTCAAAGTGTAATTATATAAAAATATTTTACATTCACGAAAATGACAAAGCATAATAAGTTAAGTTGTCCATAAATTTACATTTTCTCGACTAGCTAATCTCTAAATATTATAAACTATTTTAATGAAATTGTAAGTGGTTGTGTAATGTCTATTTTTGGTTCAAATTCACTAGTATACAAAAAGTTGTATTTTGGTAGCTGTTCATATAGAATTGCAGTAATCATAATGGAACCTTATTACTGTATAATACTAGTAAACTACATGGAATTCAACGCTGCATACGATCATATTAATTGTTTATCTTTATGAACACAGACATTACAATATAATTACCTGTATGTCAATGAATGCACATTCAATTGTCCTTTAGATATATATGCCTGTGTTATAATTATGTTGTTGGACTCGGTTGTCCCCTCTCCAACCCGCTTTTCCCCAGTTGGGGTACCTTGACTAACACTGCGGCGTTGCCACATATACGAAGTCGCCTGTAAGGCGAGGGACATTACAGTACATATGCGGGCAACTGTACATCAGAAAACCAAATTACACTCAAGATTGTGCGACTAGATCCTTATGTTCCACAGGACCAGACCTTTGGAACACCCTCAATCTGGCGATAAAACAATTTAGAACACGAAAGCTTTTTAGTGAAAACTGAAAGACAAATTCATCAAATCATACAAACAATTACGCTCTATCCCCTTTCTTATTTCTATAATAACAAATTAATCTAGATTCATATATGGCAAAACAAAAATAATCAAATAATAAATAAAAAGATAGATATAAAAATGTGTAAGGCGAAAATATCTAAGTCTGTTAAGATATTCAACTGTTAAGGTATTTAATATTTAGTTTCTTATATCCCAGCAAGTGAGAATGTGCAATCTTAGCTGAATATCTACTGTATGTGTATATGGATATATAAATTTATGTCTGAAACTTACTACAGGAATACCTCAAAATTCGTCGTTTCGAATTTCGTCGTTTCGCAGATTCGTCGTCATTATTTTACTACCTATAGTTTCGCAATCGTTCGTCCTTATTTGCAGATTCGTCTTTTTTTTTTAAAATGTGAAAAAAAAAAACGATCGAAATTGACGAAATTCACCTTTTTATCAACGCAAATTCACGACGAATAAATTCTCCATCTTTGAATACCACACACTAGGGCAGAGTGTGTGGTATTCTGTATACTCTCAAAATCCCCTTCCGATGTTTTTCCTTTATAGTTTACTACGCATTGGCTTACTTTAACATAAACCTACATACAGTATTCTCTCTCGGGGAGGTGTTCCTGAATGTGCAAATACTCCTGTCAAAATAACGTTGTTCGAAATCACGATACTGTAAACTCGCTCAATATAATTGAACTTATGGAAAGTTCACTGTTTTAAGACTTTCTGACATTTTTTAAACTGCGTTTCGGTGAGTTCATATATTAAACTCATTAATGGAACAGACAGAGTCACTATAGCACGAGACACGTTAGTCAGTACAGACCTCCTTTAAATTGAACCTTAAATCAATGTTTCTTTATAGGACATGCTGTTTGATATTGGAATACTATTCCTAATGATATTAGAATCGCACCATTAGTTACCAACCTTCAAAAACAGATCCCAAATTTTTAATTAGATTAATGTAGGGCTGTGATTTGATGAACCTATTCACCAAATGCTGATTTGTAAAAACATAGCTTATAATATCATTCTCTGCTCAATATGCTTAGTAATATTAACTTGCTTGCAAAGTGTAAACTTTTGTATTGCAGTAAATAAAAAGGGTCTTTTCCGTTTGGGGGCTAGCAGCGAATTTTAATGAAAATCGGTATACTAATGTAGTTTTGGTCACTGATTTCGAAAATAACTTTCTTTTTTTTGGAGAAATCAAAAGCAAACATGTTAGAGCACTAGCTTAAATTAGTTACAGAGGATTGTGTTAAATTTAGCCAGAGTCACAAACTGCTACTGTTTATGAAGAAGTGCTCTAAGTGTGGGAAAGTGTGTTCCTTTGATAAAAAGGATCATATGTAGAATTCGGACCCCAGGTAACCCTAATGGAGAATACAGACCCCAACTTTCCCCTAATGTAGAATCCAGACCCCAACTTTCCCCTAATGTAGAATCCAGACCCCAACTTTCCCCTAATGTATAGATTATAGAAGCCAGACCCCAAACGAATCGTATAAGGACATCAATAAACAATTTAAAGGTTCATAGAAAATTTATTATTATTATCACAAATAAAAACCATTAAAATCACACAATTGTAAAATCTTATATCAAATGTAGAATTCGGACCCCAGCCTTCTTTAGTTAGCTTTATAAGGCTAACTAACGAAAATATCACAACCTAACCTAACCAATCGTTAGGTTAACTGTACGCCCTTGACGATTGGTTAGGTTAGGTCATGATATTTTCGTTAGTTAGCCTTATAAAGCTAACTAAAGAAGGCTGGGGTCCGAATTCTACATTTGATCCAATCTTATTAAGTGAAAGTTTAATTAAAAGGATATTGTGAAAAAATGGTATCACAAAATTGGAAAAACGTATTGTTTATGTGTCTTTCATGCCACATAAATTCGTCTAAGTATGAATTTAAGTGTGATCTCCTACATCCATGCATTGATTTAATAAAACTTTTTTGGCGATTCCAATAGCTTTCAATAGTTTGTGTGTGTACTAAAAACTCAAATAGTTAAAGAGTAGCTTAAACAAGCCAAATGGAGAATACAGACCCCAACCTTCCGCTAATGTAGAATTCGGACCCCAACCTTGGTAGGGGTCCGAATTCTACATATGATCCGATAAAAATATCCAGTTCTTTCGTTGCCAAAAGCGTCGGTCAAACGGTAAGAAGTGCAACTTTACGAAGGATACATTTTTTGAAGGATCCCGGCAGATCTGTAAACGTAGCAGAAAAAAACAAGAATTAATACCCAGTTAGGTCGATTGAATGCCAGGTTAGGTCAATTGAATGCCCGGTTAGGTCAACTGTACGCCCTTGACGATTGATTAGGTTAAGTCATGATATTTTCGTTAAAAACACATTAATTATTTAAAGTGTTCTAACATGTTTGTTTTTCAATTCTCTAAAAGAAAGTTATTTTTGAAATCAGTGACCAAAACTACATTAGTATCCGATTTTCACTAAAATTCGCTGCTAGCCCCCAAACGGAAAAATCCAATAAAAAGTGTAAAATCTGTCATTATTATTATTATTATTATTATTGGGGGCTTGCTTTGTGCATGCACTTCACGATCCTCATTTTATGGAGCTCAGTTTCAGAGAGAAACTGCAATGCGTGGTTCGGCTGCCATTAGAAGAGGTTGTTGGCATTTATGGGAAACTTTGGAGCAAGTGTAGTTTCGTCCCCCTGACGCAAAAGGGACACAAACTACACTAGGTCAAAGTTGGGGAACGTAAACTACACTAGGATCTTTAGGAGACATTTTTTAAATGAATCCATCAAATAAAACGTTAAAACTAACGAAATTATTACGACTTAATTAACCTAACCAATCGTCAGTTTATACACACACACACACACACACACATTATATATATATATATATATATATATATATATATAAATTGACGATTGGTTAAGTTAAGTCGTAATATTTCCGTTAGTTTTAACGTTCATAAATCGACGATTGGTTGGGTTAAGTTGTAATATTTTCGTTAGTTTTAACATTTTATTTGATTAGGTATACGCGGACAAAGTTGGGGAACACAAACTACACTAGGATAATGTAGGGGGAACGTAAACTACACTAGGAGGATAATGTAAGGGAACGTAAACTACACAGGGGGACATAAACTACACTTGCTCCAAAACTTTTAACGTCTACAAGCACTGTCGTATTCCTAAATAATTTCTAAGAAGCCCTAAAGGTGTTCAGATGTGTTGGATCGAAGCGTCATCAAAAGGAATAAGAAAAGAAAACCTACGGAGAGAAAAGAGTCCTCCTGAATTTCTCCTTCTTCATGAATATCAGTATTAGTAATAGTAATAACTGAATCCTATTGATTTTATCTGAAAACCCTCCTGAATCGCTAAAGGCATATTCAGATAAGAACTCCTTATGACAATACCTTATTGTTTGTATAGAAAAATAGCAATTTCTCTCTTCAAATATACTCTATTCTAAAACTAAATGTAAAAAATTATCTTTTTTCTGAATAAAGTTTTGAGTCTTAAACATTTCTGGATATTCACACCTTCGAGAATAAAGCTTCACACAGTTTCTAATGTAAGAAACATTTGTTAAAACTCAAATTCTTTATATGCAAATCAGAAAAATGAAACTTGAAAATGACTGAAAAAGGGAAGAAGTACAAACAAGTTAGTAGGATGCAAGTTTATCAGAAAACAAGGCATTTCGATGAACACTTGGATCATATATACGAGGTATAACTTACCTTCGTATATATATATATATATATATGTGTGTGTGTGTGTGTGTGTGTGTGTGTGCGTGTGTGTGTGCGCGCGCGCGTATTTTCAACACTATACTTATAATTTCGTAGGATTTGGTGACTTAAATAACTGGAATCGCCAAAACTTTATAATTGATGCAATTTATTTCCCAACCACCAATCTTATCCCGTCATAAACCGAACCTCTTCCAGTTTAATTTTAATAAAATATCTCAAATTAATAAAACTTCGAAATATATATTTGAAACCAACATTTAACGAAATAAATTGGAAATTTCATATTTATTTCAAAAGTTTCCAATTTACACGGAAACTATCCGATTCTAAAATATAGAAATATCTCGTCATTATTCTCCTTCATTTGGCAGTTGATACAGGTGGAAAATTTTGTGGCAAAAAAAAGGACGTTTCAAATTTGTACCAACGAATATAATTATTACGATTTTCTTTTCTAACAAATAGGGGCACTCAATATATTTTGCCCCACCCTTTTTCCTTAGCAAAGTAATAGGCCATGGGACTGAAATGTCTTTTGGGCCGTAAGTTTGAACTTTCTGCGCTTCACATAACCAGATTTTTCCAGTTTGAACCTCCCCTCCTTGTATAAAACCGCTTTTAAACGCCCTTGTATAAAACCGATGGTTAACGCAGTTTCGAAAATGGCGTCTGGCATTGATGTACGTCGTAAACAGAGAGCTGTTATCGAGTTCTTAACCGCAGAGAAGGAAACAGTTGAAAATATTCACAAACATCTACAAAACGTTTACGGAGATGCTGTTGTTGATCGAAGCACAGTTGGACGCTGGTCTAAACGTGCAAGATCATCAAGATCATCGGAGAGAGGGAGAACCAGCCTCGATGATGAGCCACGCAGCTAAGAATTAGTGAAGGAAGGTGAATACGATAATTCAGCAACTGGGATACTCAAAAGTGTGTTCACGGTTTGTTCCTCGCCAACTTACTGAAGATCACAAAGCCAAAAGAAAAGGAATTGCTTCTGAGTCGTTGGTTCGATACGAGACAGAAGGAGTTGACTTCCATTCACGAATTGTGACTGTGGATGAGACTTGGGTACACCACTTTGAACCTGAAAAATGGCTCCCTCTGCAGGAAAGGTTATGGCCACCATCTTCTGGGATATGAAAGGGGTGATTCTGGTGGACATTATGAAGAAAGGACAAACAATCAACTCGGAGGCATATATTTCTACCCTACAGAGACTCCAGAGACGTATAAAGCGAGTTCCACCGGAGAAAAAACTGGAACACGTCCTTCTTTTGCACGATAACGCAAGACCACACAACAGTTTGCAAACAAGAGAGGCCATCACAAAAATGCGCTTGACTGTATTACCCCACCCTCCATACAGCCCAGATCTGGCACCTTCAGATTTCTATTTGTTTGGGCCATTGAAGGATGCTATTCGTGGAAGAAAGTTTCAGAGTGACGATGAGGTTGTTGAGGAGGTTAAAAGGTGGCTCCAGCGGAAGCCAGCGGACTTTTACCAGCAAGGAATAAAGGCACTTGTTTGGAGGTGGAGGAAAGCCGTAGAAAAGGATTGAGACTATATAGAAAAATAAAAACTTGTAAAAAAGCTATGTAACTACTTGTGTACAAAATTTCTGGAACTTACAAGGAAACTTGGAAAGTAAAAAAAAAAGGTGGGGCAAAATATATTGAGTGGCCCTCGTATATTCATGTTGTCTATTAGTTTATATTGCGTTTGAGCATCATTCAGTTCGATTTAGCACAAAAAATTATGTTATATTCGCAGGGTGAATACGGATTGCCACAGCGTGTGCATAAAGTCTAAAAACAGGAAATGGAAAAATGTAATCAATGAACCTTGTTCATGATGCTGAAACTTATGAACATCATATACTGTATATATATATATATATATATATATATATATATATATATTATGTAAAGCTTTCTTTTCAGAACTCATTAGGAATGATCCCCAATTAGGCTCCCCACGTGATATCCAGTCAGGATTTGAAATGAAAAGATGTACTTAACGAATGCTCTGAAAATAATTTCTAGACTCTCTTTATAAAGAAATTACTGAAGTTTACCCATCATAAAATTCATTATATTTTTCTTTATTATTACTTATGGTCGTGATCTTGTAAGAAGTTCAGCATTATATACTTTTGATCAGTGGTTCTCAAACTGGGTTACGGCGTACCCCCAGGAATACGCGAGCGAATCTTAGGGGGTACACGAAGGGGTCCTGAAAACATAACCCTTTTAATTTTATATACAATTAGCAAACGGCCACAAGTTACACGGTCGTAAAGAAAGTAAAAATCCTCTATCTCTCTCGAAAATCCAAAAAATCCCGTGAAAGAATTCAAGGGGTTCAGAAGAAGAAAAAGTTTGAGAACCGCTGCTTTTGATGATGAAAGAAAAGGATAAATTCCTTTATGCCTCCCACGTTTTTCATTATACAGATTGCGTTAGAGTATGATGTTTTTCGTACACTGTAAAGTTGTTCCATCCAGACCACACTTTCTAAAGATGCACTACTTACTCCATTTCCACCAAATATGGGACAATTTTGAATCAATTTTATTTTTAATGTCGATATAAAGTGGCTTAAAATCGGTCCAGAAAGGAGAGATGTTCCAACAGCATTTATGGTGGACCATCGTTTTACAAAGAAATCGCTCCATAATCGGCTCATGCAGCAAATGGAGCAATCACATTTTTAGGAAGGTGGTCTGTATGGAACAATTTTACTTCACTGTTGGAACAACTTTACTTCTGGACCGATTTTGAACAAATTATATCAACATTAAAAATAAAATTCAAAATTGTTCTAGAAAGAAGGAATAGTTCATCATTTTACCAAGAAATCGTTCCATATTCAATTGAAACAATTAAATTTTTAGAAAAGGTGGTCTGTATGGAACAGCTTTTTTTTTTACAGTGTATAAGTAAGGTATGGCCAGCGTACGTAGCTCAGTGAGTAACATGTTTTCCCCATAAATGAAGTGGACACACTAAGGTCGAGGGTTCGACCTCCAATGGTGCTGGTAATAATAATAATAGAAGAATTAGCGCAATGGTCTGTATTAGTTGGCCTGAGCGCTGTGACAATTTCTAGCTCTGCTTACTGATAATTATACTGTAAGGTGATGGCAACATTTTTTGGGACCATCAAGGCGTTTTGCATGTTGAATTCATGCAAAAAGGGACAACAATAAATGGCAATTCTTATTGCGAAACTTTACAGCGACTCCGCACGGCTATCAGAAGAAAACGTCCCGGGTTGCTTACTGCATGTGTGGTGTTCTTGCATGACAATGCACGCCCTCACACTACAAATCAAACGCACCAACTTTTGGAATCGTTCCACTGGGAAGTTATGGATCATTCTCCCCCATAGTCCTTACCTTGCACCAAGCGACTTCCATTTGTTTCCAGCCCTAAAGGAACACCTCGGAGGTAAACAATTTCAAAACGATCCTGATGCAGAAGCGGCCGTATGAAACTGGTTAAAATCTAAGCACCCTACATTTTACTCAACTGGCATCGGAATGCTTGTCCCACGCTACGACAAATGTTTGAATCTGTTTGGTGATTATTTAGAAAAGTAGTAATAAGTTGTTGAAATACAGGATGTACACAGTGGTGGTGTCGTAATTTCTTCAGTGGGGTAACGCAACAACAATTTTTCTTATATAGCGTTTCTATAAAATTCTACAGCGTTTTTACATTTTATGTACATTCCCATAAACACGTTGAAATTGAAGGGGTTAGGAAAGAAATATAGTTAGAAAGAGTATGTATTACAAAAATGTTCAGTAGAAACAGCAAGAAATATAAAAAATATAAAGTAAAATAAAACCAGTAGGGTAACGCTAAAAGTAAAATAAAACCAGTGAGGTAAGACCGTTACCTTGCGTTACCCCCGGACTACACCACTGGGTGTACACAAATTATCTTTACAACGTTTCTCTCAAATGAAAATATTAGGAAACGAAGTACACATGCCGTTTTTGCGCCATCTGTGAGAGAAAGTAATAAAGTTTCATGTGGTAGTTGTCATATGTCAGAATATTGTACAAGGTGTACACAAATTAGGAAATTGGTACGAAATTCCATTAACATGCATTTCCCAAATCGGTGGATTGGCCGTGGGGGACCCAGCTCTTGGCTGGCCAGATCACTGGACATAACACCCTGTGACTTTTTTCTATGGGGTTATGTAAACCCCATGGCCAACATCGACGATTTAAAGAACTGAAGTGTTGCTGTTGTTGCAAGAGTTGACGTTGAAATGTTGCAGCGTACATGGATGGAGATAGAGTACCGTTTGGATGTCTTATGTGTGACAAATGGTGCCCATGTTGAATGTGTTTGAGGTTAGGGCCAATCCACCGACTTGGGAAATGCATTTTAAGGAAATTTCGTATCAATTTCGTAATTTGTGTAGACCCTGTACAATAATCTGACATATGACAACACCACGTGAAACTTTATTACTTTCTCTTACAGATGGCGTAAAAACGGTATGTGTACCTCGTTTCCTAATATTTTTATTTGAGAAAAGTTGTAAAGGTAATTTGTGTACACCCTGTACTTGTAATAATTACTTGCCTTATCATAAAACTGTTTCTTCAAAATACGTTGTAAACTTACTTTTTGAACAACCTTCATAGTAGGGTAGGTACCATACGTTAAAAAAGTCGGGATGCACTGGACTGCTAGGTAGGTGTCGGAGGACAGAAAATATCTGGGAAAATATCTGCCACATCTGGGATGTTTCTGTCTCTCCCAGGTATGGCCCAGCGTATCCCGATTTTTTTAACCGACTGTGTAGTATATGAATATCCTAAATATATCAGTCTTTATTATGCACTATCTATGAAGTATTCTACAAAACTGGCTGAAAAAGGATGTTATTTGTATTTATCGTTTCAAGCCTTTCAGAATTATGATAATCTGTGAAGAGAGACAGAAACTGGCACGGTGCTTAGGCCAAACTAATGTAGTCCATTGTTCTAACTCCTGGAACTATTATTATTAGTATAGCCAGTACAATCGGATTCGAACACCCGACCTCATTGTCTTCAAATCGCTTATAAGAAAACGGTGTTACCCACTGAGTTACGGACGCTGTAGGCGAATGATCGAATAAGTGTCTATTATGACACGTTTCGACTTCTCTTTTAAAATATTATGAACACGATGTATGTATATTTATTAAACTCTTCAGTAATTGGGTATTCATTATTCAAGAGTTCGTCATTTTTTAATCAGGAAATAACTTTCTTAATAATGAGTTTTGTATATAATTTAAATACTAAATACCGGGTGTCCGAGAATTATCTGTACAATTTTTGGCTGTTATTAAAAGTCAACCATGAAGTGTAGAAATTCTAGTTTTGTCCCATTTTACAGAGAATCTCATTACATTTTTTCTGATACCACGTTTTGATAAGTTTTTAGAAATGTACGCGGGTGACAGACATTGGTGATTTAAAAGCAAGAATCACAGCTGCTATTGAACGAATTGATGTGGATATGCTGCAGCGTACATGGCAACATTTGGAGTATCGATTGGATGTTTTGCGAATCACTAATGGTGCACATATCGAATGTTTGTAACAAACGTTACTTTAATAAAAGAAACTTTTGAAAATACAGATTCTAAATAATCTTGTTTAAGAATTTACGTGTGTTATCAAGAATTTTATTAAAAGATGAAATTGTACAGATAATGTTCGGACACACTGGAATTTCTAAAAAAACTTGTCAAAACTTGATATCAGAAAAAACTTAATGAGATTCTCTGTAAAATGGATGGGATAACACTGGAATTTCTACACTTCATGGTTAACTTTTAATAACAGCCAAAAATTGTACAGATAATTCTGGACACCTGTATATCCTGGTTTCGTGTGATCTTGAATTAGGGCTCACTACATTATATGGTAACGATTTTACTATAATTTTTAAAGAAAAATTTATTAATTTTTTTTTAAATTTTCATCTTTTATGTTTTTGATAAACGTAACGAAAATGAAGAAATGCACATTTATGAAATATACGATATATTATATAAAGAACCCTTTGTTTATTATGATACTTTTACAGTATGTATATACATAGAAGGTTGCGGGAAGTCTTTGTTTTCTGTGATGGAGGGATTGACTTTTAAACCGTAAACTGTGGAGACGTTGGGAATTTTGAATATGACACCTAAGAAAGTAAAACATTAAAGGGAGGGCGTTCTTATATATGTATGGCAAATACCGCGACCGCTCGGGAAAGACATTTGTTTTTGAAGATGTAGAATCCTCAATACTCGTATGTTTCTGAATTTCATGCTCCCGAATTCTGTCGATCAAAGAAGTTAAACGAAGAGTGGGTCTGTTCACTAATTGGATGGGAGACCATCCTTTGCATCCTGCAGATAATGTAGCAACGCGTGGTTCGGATCGGACATAAAGCTGTAGTGTCCCTCCGTCATAAGACCTTAGACGCTATGAAGGAGGTTATACAACCCCAAATATATCAGGGGCGACATCAGACTTTTGTGGGTATATATATATATATATATATATATATATATATATATATATATATATATATATATATATATACAGGGTGTCCCATAAGTCCGGCATCATAGGAGAAATTCATATTTTTCTATTTCTACAGGCCATAATGTCTGTGAGCAAGGAAGAACGAATCTAGATAATTCTACTCATAGGAAATCGGAGTCAAAGAGAGACCGCTGCTGAATTTAACAGACTGCATCCAGACCGCGAGCCAATAACACAGAGTTGTGTTAGCAGACTTGTTGCAAAGTTTAAGGAAACAGGATCCATAGAAGATAAACCACGCAGTAGACCTTCGAGGAGGTCCACTGACGATGATACAGCGACTGCTATCCTGGCTCATTTTAACAGAAGTCCCAATAAGTCTCTTCGGCGATTGTCCGCCGAGACAGGAGTGTCGAAAAGTAGCATCCATCGCATTCTTCAGGCTCACAAATGGCATCCATACAAACTTCAGATCCTACAGAAATTAAGCGAAGATGATCCCGACCGGCGGATGGAATTTTGTGAATGGGCTACGGAACAACATGCTCGGGATGCCAATTTCCCGTCCACCATTCTGTTCAGTGACGAGGCTGTTTTTTATGGAAATGGTGAGGTAAATCGACAGAACACCCGCTACTGGTCTCAAAACAATCCTCACTGGTATACCTCTTCGAAGGAACAAGGTGCATCTCGAGTGATGGTATGGTGTGACATTTGGAAGGATCGCATCATAGGCCGCCTCTTTTTCGATGAACATGTCGCTGGAGGCACCTACATACGTATGCTCAAGGAAGAAGCATTTCCCAGTGTCTTGAACGAAGAAGGAAATTTCCCAACATGGTTCCAGCAAGACGGCGCTCTTGCACATTACAGCACCCAAGTAAGGGAATACCTGTACCAACAATTCCCTGGTCATTGGATAGGACGTCGAGGGCCTGTGGAATGGCCAGCTAGAAGCCCGGATCTCACGCCACTAGATTTTTATCTCTGGGGCCACTTGAAAGCGCTGGTATACGCAGAGAAAATGAGGAGTGTTGAACATTTGCGGCAGCGCATTATTGGGGCATGTAACACCATTACTCCTGACATCATTCACCGTGTGCTTGCTGACTGGGTATCACGTCTGAATTTGTGTATGGAAAACAATGGTGGACATATTGAGCACGTTCTGTAAATAAAAGCTTTTCTTTTGCCTTTTTATTATTTTTCCTATGATGCTGGACTTATGGGACACCCTGTATATATATATATATATATATATATATATATATATATATATATATATACTGTATAATTTGATACTTGCTTCACTGTGATACGTATTATGTATGATAATGTGAATATTTTTAATTGGCATAAATTTAGGAAATAAAACATCGCCTTACCTTATTTATTTATACATGAATTCCAATCTTCTTGGTTTTAATGCAAAGTATTTAATACAAATATTACATTTTCTTTCTCTATGGCAATTCTTGCTAAACTAGATAGCCTTTCCTCTGACACGGTATTCCGTAGTTACGTCTTTATTCTGTTAAGCGTTGAAAAACTTCTTTCCGTTGACACACTGGTTACAGGGTTTGTCAAAAGGAGCCGAATTAATTTGATCGTTTCAGGTAAGGCTGTTGTAAGTCCAAAGGTCAAGACAAAGTTTTAAAATTTCTTTTGCATGGTTGCACTAAAAAAATCGGAGTCCTGATAGATATATTTTAATTCTGATGTTAAAGCTTTTACGTCAAATAGATTACTGTACTTATATTCAAGTGCTTCTATTAAGTTTTGGGGGAAATTTTCTTTATATATTGCAAACATTAATGAATTCAACATTAATGAATTCCTGCTTAAATATAAAACAGCATTAGTAGTATCGCCGCAAAATGGACTAGTGTAGAGCTATTGCAGTGTTGATCATATGAGTGCCAGTGCCAACCCCCTTCCCCCTTGTTGCAAGATGCCAACCCTCTCCCCCACCCCCCAGTGTTTCTTTCCCAAAAAGGGGGATTGCCACAGCAAGTTGGCTGTTGGCGGAGTCCACCTAACCTCTTTGGGGAGAAGTTGGGACGGCCTCACCCCCAAAGGGGTATACCTAACCTAAGAGAGAGAGAAGAGAGAGAGAGAGAGAGAGAGAGGAGAAGAGAGAGAGAGAGGAGAGGAAGAGACCATCCAGCACCTGCGAGATGCAGACGCTTAATGAGAGCTCAGGTAGCATCACTTGGCTTAGAACTCGAAATCCGCCAGTTCGCTTAATCAGCCAGTTGGCTCAGAAGACTTAGAAGGCAGACGTGTATATTAGCGTGTAGCGCAGGGGTGGGGAAACCCTCGCCCGCGGGCGAAATTTCGCCCACGAGCTAATTTCAATTCGCCCGCTTAAGTATTTATTATTTACTAAAAATTATTTATTTACAGCCCAGCAAATAGCTTTTTAAAATACATCTTATATACAGCGTGTCCCAAAGAAATGTATACCCACTTTGTTCGATAATACCAGCTATGAGGATAATAAATATATTACTTTTTATGTTTTTTAATAAAGATTTTCTCCTGAATCTAAATATGTAATTATTTTTATTAAAAATTGAAAAACAAAACAGTTACAGATGTTTAAATTATAATTATTATTTTCGAGACTTCATGTGCGATATTTTCTAATATTTTTGCACGTATACGAGATAAGTTTGAAACCGGCGGCACTGTGCAAAACTTACAAAAACAACGTTCTGGAAGACGTCGAACATCTTAGATAAAGTGTCATTTAACCACGGAATTTGTAAATTTTTTGAATTAACTAATAATTACAACATTTATGCTTCAATATCAACACTAAACATAAGTATCTCAAAAGTCGGTTAAAATATTAGAAAATATCGCACATGAAGTCTCGAAAATAATAATTATAATTTAAACATCTGTAACTTTTTGTTCTTCAATTTTTAATAAAAATAATTACATATTTAGATTCAGGAGAAAATTCTTTATTAAAAACATATAAAAAGTAATATATTTATTATCCTCATAGCTGGTATTATCGAACAAAGTGGGTATACATTTCTTTAGGACACGCTGTATATAAGCTTAAAATTTGCCAGACGCCCGCGGAGGTGTTTATGATATCGATTTTCGCCCTTGGTACTGAAAAGTTTCCCACCCCTGGTGTAGCGTCATGAGCGATCTGGAGGTACATTTCAGGTTTTGTACAATCAACCTTGCTGATTTCAGAAAAGAAATAAAAAAATTTCTGCAACAAGCAGAACACCTTTTTCGCATGTAAAAAATACAAAATTCTTGTTAATTACAGTTGGCCACACTGACTGACATGGTACTTCTGTCATCGCTCTAATTATTCTCAGTGAGTCATCCCCTGGAATTTCTTAGTTCTACGCTAGCTCGCTTGAGAGAAACAAGTGTTTTTTCTGTGGATGAGGTGTTCAAAAACGCCAAGGTACTAACGAAAGGTGCGTTTTATGATATATACATTATACACATTTCTTTGTTTTGTTGTGTTTTACATTGTTTATAAGTTTGTTACATGTCTTAGGGTATATATATACCTATGGATATTTATATACATAATACATATGTGCAGTATATTTTTATATATATATTGGTAAACTTATTGTTTACCAATAAACCAAGTCTTATTATACTATATATATATATACTCATAATCATATATATTTTTTATTTATACGTTTGTGTTTTTGTTTCAGTGTTCCTGTGTGATACTTGAGTTTTGCTGGTACAATGAGCACGCAAAGAACACGGGGATCTGCCAGCCACATTGTCTTTGGTTCTCCATTATCAGAGCTTCCTCTGTTTGAACTTCCAACCCGTATACAAGTTGCAAGGCATTTCCTCTTCTTGAAAGAGAACAAGTACACCAGCAACAGGAAGATTCTTCCGGAGGTATGCCAAACACTCATTGACCTTTGGAATCGTGCTAACATTCCATCACAGCCAATCAAGAATGTGAAGACCAAGCTGCTCCGATACATGTAAGTTTGCCACTTTCCTCTAGAGGAATTCAATGTATTGCTGATGGCCACACTCTCCCGGATGTTGACCTTACTGAATTGAATCGTGACCAAGCCTACCTCTACAGAATGATGAAAACGATAAGGACTGGTGTCATTAATGATGATCTTCTACGAGAGAAGCCTGGACCAATCTCCCATGCAAGATGGGTAACAACTGCCAGCAGAATTTGTCGGCTATATGTAGCGATGGCGCAGCCAAGTGATGAACTGTATTCACTCACACAGGTTGTCGTGTGCCACTATGGACCCATGTGGTTTAGCATCAAGTGCCATCCAAGGTGCACAGATGGCCCAAAACATTTCCTGGAGCAAATCAAGCTGCTACGATTACTGCCACCAGCTAGCAAGACTGTCACATGGCCTGTGATCCAAAGAAATGCATATTGGGCTCACCCTGAAAATGTTCTACTGGCAATGCTTGCAGATGCAGATCAAGCAAACCGGAAATTGGCCATCGATGTAATCAAGACCATTCGACGAGCTCCCAAACCTGCTCAACAGCAAGTCAGAGAATTTCGGCCACCAAAGATCAAACAAAGTGCTCAGAAATTTGAAAGATTTACTTCCACCAGTGGAGAGTGCACAATGGAACCACCACTCACGAAGCAGTTCTCTGTAGAACAACTCGATAAGATCACTGAAGAGCCCCTTGTTGTCCGGATACCATGTCACTCCCAAGATGTAGAACGCTGTGTTAGGATGGTAACTGAAGCGTCTGGGGCAGTGTATGGAAAGGATTCAAGAGATGGTTACATTAGAGCAGTACTTAAATCCCGTTACTTTATGCCGTCATTCAAAACTAAACAAGATTTTAATGTATCATTCACTAAATAAATCTATCTAGTCTACCTACCTACCTACCTACCTACAGTGAATATGTTTATTCCAAAAATAAATTTTTCTATTTTTCCTGAAAAGCAGTACATTGTAAGGGGTCAAATGATAGCTCAAACCCTAGGAAAGCAAGTGTCCAAAAGTTATGGGTAACTAGCAATTTTCACGATTTTCACATGCGAAAAAGGAGGTGTTGCACTTGTCACAAATTTTTTTTGTTTTAATATTTGAATTTAGGGAGGTCAATTGTGCAAAACCTGAAATGTGCCTCTTGATCCGTTACACTTTGCCCAATGACGCTACACGCTAGTGTATATATATATATATATTATATATATATATAACTTTTCAGCTGCGAGATTGCGCTATTCAGATATTCTTGGCAGTTGGCTTAGAAATCCGTCAGTCAGTTTAGAAGGCGTAAATGGCAGATATATATATATATATATATATATATATATTATATATATATATATATATATGCTGCAAACCCACAAGGAAAAAGAAAAACGATTCCAAGGCCTTTCGTGTATTCAAAGCTACACCTCGTCATTCCCTGACGAGGTGTAGCTTTAAATACACGAAAGGCCTTGGAATCGTTTTCTTTTTCCTTGTGGGTTTGCAGCATTCATTCATTTCACGTGTTTTATTGTGAAATTCATCCCATATATATATATATATATTTATATTCCCATCTCTCCAGTTATTCCTTAATATCGTTTATATATACAACCAAAAGAAATAAATAAAACACCATTACATCATTCTGTTTATTTAGACGAGTTAAGAGAAATAATTCATGAAATACATAGGAAATAGATATACATTCAAAAATAATATACAACAAAAATAAACACATTAAGCGAAGGATATACAGTATATACATTCTTAAAAAGTAATATTAGTGCAGGATAAAACTATATAACCATTTAATATATGTACGAGCAAATATGCTCGCCGGACAGGTTCTAAGAACGTTCAAGAGAAGGGACAGGACAGTAATGATTCCCCTGCTAAAAACACTGATTATACCAAAACTTGAATACTGCTCAGTTTTGACGTCCCCATATAAAAAGGAAGAAACTAATAAACTAGAAGAAACGCAAAGGCATTTCACAGCCAAGATTGATGGCTGCAAAGAACTCAACTACTGGGAAAGACTACGTAAACTAAATCTGTACTCATTGGAAAGAAGAAGAGAGAGGTACATCATAATCTATATATGGAAAATGATCGAAAAACTGGTACCAAACCTAAAACTAAACCCAATTACCATTCAAACAACACTGGAAAATAGGAAAGGCAATGTGTAGTGTTCCCAAATTAAAAGCACGACAAGGGACCTCCTCAACCCTGAAGGAAAATAGCTTGGTTGTCAGGGGGCCAAGACTTTTCAACCAGCTTCCTAAGGACCTCAGAAACGTAACGGGGGTCAAAGTTGAAATCTTCAAGAAAAGACTGGATGCCTGGCTCAGGACAGTACCAGATGAGCCGGGCGTGCCTGGCTATGTACGGTGGAGAGCGCAAGCAAGTAACTCGCTCCTCCACCAGGCCAGACCTAGAGGCGGGGCCACCAGCTTGACCTCCGTGTGAAGAGAGACCAACAAACGAAACAACATAAGTATATATATATATATATATATATATATATATATATATATATAAACACCAAAACTTATATAAGAAATAGTAATAGTACAGGATAAAACTATATACCCACTAATATATATATATATATATATATCAGAGGCGACTGCGTGGGTCAGGCAGGTCAGGCTCAGCCTGACCTAACTCTAAAGAAAAATAAATTTAATTTGCTGGTCATCATGTAAATTTTAATTTGTGTATTTCAAAGATCTATTTATTATGGTCACTTTATTAGAGCAATATAAATTTTAGAATGCCGCATTTTTTCCTTCTCTCCATGCGCCGCTCTTTGGGCAAAGTCAGACTTGTATTATGACGCCTGAGCGACTGAGCGCATTAAGCCACAAAGCCAGGCCAGGCATCATTTCCGATGCCTTGCATCACACTTATGAAAAAATGAAACTTTTATAAAATTAATGTAATTTAAAATCAACATTACTATAGCATCTGTCAAAACGATCAGATAAGTATATAATTTTGTCATCTATTTTTTCAAAGAAGAGTAAAGCGATTTTATAGTTTACAAGTCAGGCATATTTCTAAGTGCCTAACATTACGCTGGATGCCAAATCTATCCTCAGAAAGCTGTTTGAGTGAAAATAGAGATATGTGGCAACTATGAATTGCGCACGACTTTCCTCATTTGTCAGTTACCTCAGGGACCGTGTCATATTCGTTTCAATGCATTTGAATTTTTTTCTTTTGTGCTTTTTTGTGTGTGTCTGAGGAGGTTGGAGTTTATGTATAAATGACTCATGGTAGATTAAATATGATGAAGACATTCTCTAAGGACATAATAAAATACAAGTAAGTTATTATAATTATTACAAAATTTATTGATTTAGTAGGCCCTTATATAAACAGCAAAACTTATATAAAATCAAAATACTACACCTTATGTTCTACCGTGCTTAACTAAAATACTAAAACTCGCACGTGATCGAGTCTACAGTTATATCATTATTGCTTTTTACTATACAATAAATACGATTTAGCATTATTTCACCACTCAAGGTGTGAGGGTGTCTATACTCGATCTAAAGGACCTTCATATCGTTCAATACTATTTTTGTGCCCACCTTACAATTGGTTGGCAAATTATCTTTAAACACGGACAGAATACAATCAAAAACACGCATAAAGAGGGCGTCGTTAGCCACAACATCATTATTAAATTGAAGTTTATAAACACTCCTTCCAATCGAGGGTTTTTATCTTACCGCTCCGAGCTTTTCAATCGTGAATCTTCTTCACAACGCATAGCGGCAGTTGAAATAATCTTCTAAATCGTAACGACAGCACCTCATTATATAAAGATACAACTCTTCAGGGTAAACAGTGTAGGCGAGCTCTGCCCTGTTTCGCTCAAGTCTTTTGTACCAAAGTTCATGGTATTTTGAAGAGTCTAAACCATTTAAATAAGCATCCAGTTCTAGACCATTCTCGCCATGTTCATTCTTACATTCGATAAACCCATCGAGCAGAACGGTGTATGCGTATTCAAGAACCGTATCAAAATAAATCATATCCGTGACACATGCGGCTAATATAGGTTTTAGTTTGCGGAAACCTACGATTTCAAACATTCTGTCGAGGATGAAGCGGTTTCGCGTGGGAACAAGAACGTTTTATGAGATGCATTCTTCCACATCAGTCGTATATCAATGCTTGACTGATCGTTATTTATATACAACACTACAACAATGGCATATGAGGGGTATCACTAATCTGTTCTCTTCTTGTACCTACACCTGCAGGTATTTTATAACGATCCTCACCCCACTTCTCAACTATCACGGAGACTCTATTCATCTCCTCAACACTTAAATAACAACTTACGTTTACCATAGTTTGCTTGTCTACAAGTCGTTTCAATTACTCGTACATAGTTAATGGCACCGGTTTTAAGTCTGAACACACGCAATGACTTCGTCACGGACACGTCGTATACGGCACTGAGAATGCTGCTCAAAGGAAGCTCCATCGTTTTCTATTGTGAGAGTGCACAACCAGTCGGGTCAAGGTCTGAGATGACTACGAGGAACCGGTGCACTGTTTGGCTGTGGAACAGATGTGGGGAAGAGTCATATCAATCGTTAATGTTTCGTGTACGGTTTGTTCCAGCATGAAAGAATCATGCGAGTACTTGTACCCATTATACCGGGCAATTTCCGATACATGGGGCAACATCGGATAATATTTTATCGGAATGCTCACTAGACGTCCATTTCCAGGCACTAAACACATTAACAATCCGGCGCACTATTTGAGAGAAACATGTGCCCGTATTTATCCTTTTTGTTTAACAGTCGATACTCCTCTCTAAATTCTATTAAAAACTCACACAGGACTTTAGCCACAACTTCACTGCGAATCTCGTCATGATATATATGAATGTAGTGGTAAAAGTACTTTAGCTTGTCCATGATGACAAGGTTTACATTCTCAGCCACATGACATAATACTGCCTGTAAGACCACTCATCAACAAGACACTACCCATACCCATTTCTTCTCTTCTACACGCGTTGTTTCTTTCACCTCACGGTATATGTACGCTTTTATACAATTTAGCCCTACAACGTAGTCCATTACATCGTTTGTGCCGCGAAATCCGGCAATGCTCTCGCCAGAATATCCATAGAGTATTTGAACATCTTGTTCCCAAGCTTCGCGGGGTTCAATGTAGCTTAAAAGTCTCAAAGGAGTGGGGGCTAGGCCGTCTTTCAGTATTCACCACATCTTCCGACTTTACCGAATACCACTTCATAAACGTCGAACACGCAATATCAAAAGTTAGCCATCAGTTACAGCAGCCAACTGATCATGCAGGGGTAGAGATATGCCCAGGTAGTAGCAGGAGTCACGTGTCCCTTGATTGAGCTTACAGTGGGCGGAGCTTATGACTGTTTTCATGTACATACGTGCGCGCGCACACACACACACACACACACACACAAAGGAGAAAATGAAACCCTAATTGAAACATTTACATATTCAAATATACGTAATAAATAAACATATCGTTATCAATAGACATATATGATAGTCAGGCGTGACCCGACAATTCAGCGCAGGACAATTCAGCGCCGACAATTCAGCGCCGACAATTCAGCGCAAGACAATTCAGCGCAAAGACAATTCAGCGCAAGACAATTCAGCGCAAGACAATTCAGCGCGAAAATACCAACAAAGAAGAAGAAAGAACAAATCCAGAGGGAAGAGAGGCTTGCAACTGTTAGGTTAGGTTAGGTTAGGTTTCTAGTTTTTTAAATAAAATCTTAATTTTAACAATTCTAACAAATTTTGTTTTTTTAAATAAAATTTTAATAATTATAATCCTTTGAATTTTATCTCCGATTTGTCACTCCTTCGTTATGTCACTCCTTCGTTACGGTATTTATGTCACTCCTTTGTTATGTCACTCCTTTGAAATGTCACTCCTTCGATACAGACCCAATTTTTATTTATTGCGATTTATTTTTATTATTTTTAACTAAACTTTTAACTGTACTGACTTGCGCTGAATTGTCGGCGCTGAATTGTCTTGCGCTGAATTGTCTTTGCGCTGAATTGTCGGCGCTGAATTGTCGGCGCTGAATTGTCCTGCGCTGAATTGTCGGTGCTCCGATATTCAGGTATTATCGTACCCAAAGGGTACGGTACTATAGGGGCCAGGTACCTGGTAACGTTTCCTATAGGTCTTACGACACACCTTTGAACTCCTAATTTCCTTCACACACCCCATTTTCTGTGCCTGAAAATTGTGGGTTCCTACAGTCAGTTGGGGTGGTTGGTCACCCTCATCTTCTAAGCACACTAGCTCCTTCAACGAGTCAAAGTTAATAACCCGTCGGTTCGCCAGGTTAAGCGTGATGCCCTTCGCCTTCACGATGTATTTCAGCTCTTTCCCCACCCTCACCCGCACCCCATAAGTTTTTGGCCTGTTGATACAAACGAGTAGGCGTATGCACCATCACCATACTCATCCTTGATCTCGTCATTCAACTCTCCGAGGAATTCCCCAATAGGCGGCATGTATGCACGCGCTTGTCAGGATTCTTAACAATTTTGGCCCGGTCAAGTTGTATCCCTTCACGGTCACGGTAACGCTGAATATAAGCCGATTTTTCACCCTTGCTCCCAACCACTCGCGGGTAGCCTGATGCTTTTACTTTATCCTTCAAAAAAGTATTTATATACGGCTTGAAAAGGTTGGGGAGTGTTTGAAACCTCCACACCTCATATATCTTCAATATTCTGTAACCATGGCGGACGGCTAGGGACAGCTCAGGACTTGTATATACAGTGCCCGCGAAAAGTATCCGATCACCCTTGAAATTTGTATTTTTTACATAAAAAACAATGTTTAAATGTATACTAACCTTATATTAGTATTTTGTCATCTGTCCTTTGGTTTGGATGACTTGTTCTAGACGTTTTGGCATGGATTTAATCAATTTTGACAAACTTCCACTGATATTTCCTGCACCATACCTTTTGATGGCCTCTTGTAATTTTTCGACTGAGCCAGTGTCGTGGCATTCAACCTTATTTTTTATTATTAGCCACAGATTTTCTATCGGATTGAGATCTGGACTATTACCAGGCCAATCCAAAATATCAAATTTATTGTCAGTAATCCATTTTGTCACTATTTTGGCCCTGTGACATGGTGCACCATCATGCATGTATGTTTTTGTCCTTTGGATTGCCATTGCCATTGGAAGTTTATCCTGTAGCATTGCTAAATACCGTGCACCATTCATAGTTGTGTTCTTCGGAAGAAAATATAAGTTTCCACGCCATAGTAAACCGAAACAACCCCAAACCATCACACTTGGAGGGTGTTTCATTGTCTTTAGGGTGTATTTAGGGTCCATCCTATTTGAGCCAATAGGCCGGCGAACCTTTTTTGGACAACTTCTGAATGTCAAAAATGTCGACTCATCGCTAAATAAAACCTTCTTCCAGTCATCAACAGTCCAATGAATGTATTTTTTACAAAATGCGACACGTTTTTACGCATTTTTTCATTAATGAACGGTTTCTTAGCAGCATGGCGAGATGGTAATCCGAGTTCTTTTTGGAGCCGCTCCTGGATAGTTCGTTCAGAAACACCAGATAACAATTATTCATATTAAATTTTATTTCTTTCGCAGTTATTGTTGGGTTTTCAATACTAAACGTTTCATAAGTTTGTCTGTTCGCGAATTTGTTTTTCTCGGTCTGCCAGATCGTTTTTAGGGACTGGCGTGGTTAGGCCACCATTGTTCTTAGCCCGTGAAACCCATAAATTAAAGGTACTTTGGGATATGTTTAATTCCTTAGCTATCTGTCTCTGTGATTTCCCACATGCATGCAAAGCAACAATAGCACCTCGACAATCACTCTTAAGTTGTTTTTAGCACACATTATATATAAATTTTTTACACCACTTTCTGTAAAAAAAAAAAAAAATCAAGAAATTTACACAAACAGTGAAATCTGACAAATTTGAGACACAGCCACCCGCAACGAAGGCTACCAGAACACTAATTGAGAATGCATTGGATAGCTCTCATATCAGCGAGCAACCTCAAAGTTACCAGATGTCGCTAGAACAAATAGAAAGTGAATTACGTGTCTCTGAATATCAAGGGAAAATATTGTATTTTTTCTTGAGTGATCGGATACTTTTCGCGGGCACTGTACACCTCTTATCTTGCGCTGGTTGGTTGTGTAATTACAGGACCCATTATTCTCCTCTGCGTACTTCACGCACAGGGGAAACATGAGTTTATGATCTATAACGACGGGTAAGATCGGCATCCATAAATCGCGAAAGAGGAGCACGTCTACGAAAAAAAGACCGAAATAGTACTTGTTCAAATTTGTTGAGAACACCTCGATAGTGGGCAGGTCAGGTCCCACCAGTTTTCAGGTGCACCTACGGGGTACGGATTGTTCTTCATCACGTAGGGATATAAAGAACAGAAGTCGTAGTAATGGAGTTTCACACCCTCCGTAGGTGGAACGTATAGCTTGAATGGGTTTGAACGCCCTCAGAACAAGCTATCGCGGGTGCGGGTCCATACAAGGTCCATGCAAGACTGTCGGCAGGAGATCTACCGTGGATATCTCCTACGATTCCACACGGGTACTTCCCCCGTATTGCGGACGTGTTTTATGTATACTCCGGTCTGCTGCTGTATGCGTATGAGCCAGTAAATAGCCTTGTGCCCAAAACTGCGAGGGTTGTTTCTGTGAATGACTGCTAAGGTGTCTTTAGGCATGAAGTTGTTCTTGAACACAGTAAAGCACAATGAGGTCATTGTGGTTGCGACTTGGAACGGTTCGCAGTTGAAACGGTTAATGTACATCCTTCTAAAGGCCTGGAAACATACTCTAAGCTCGCGCCACGCAATAACGCTCATACTCAGCTATATTGTATGGATTAGTTTCATTAAAACTGTTGTAGTAGCGGTCAAAATCTTCACGCTCACTATCACTCATGTTGGTGTAGTTAAAGTATTGTTTGGGGGGGAGGTACTCCTACGTAATTTAAAGTGTTGCTAATGAGGAAAGTGTAAGGGAAATACACTTTTGAAACTTCGGCGGCTACACCCATCATCTTGGGTAGCTTAGCCAGTTTACAAGGTGTGAATAATAAAGTATCTTTAAACTGAACATTACCTCTTATCTACATTTGTATAAATTTTCTTCCCCTTTTCAAGGGGTCGCCTGTAAATATCTCCGATGACTCGTGTTCAAGCAGTTCTTTATAAAGGAACTGTGTAAAAGTTTTCCCCGTTATGGGTAAGAATATACACAGTCATTTTTTTTAACTTGTCCGCTAACTTGACAAAATAGGATACGAAGAGTTCCACAGGGCTGTAGTGTGCGATCGTTTTAAAAACATTTGTCTGTTTCCCACATTTGTGACACTCATCACACTCAACCTCCATGCACTCATCGCAGATAGTCTGGATTACGAGTAGATATGGGATAACCTTTTTGATTTCAGGATTTGTATAAGTTTCTATATCGTAGTACACAGTTATACAAGGCATATTTTTAGGCTTAGCTTCTTTCATATAACATAGATGCTCCACTCCATCCTCCTTATATTTCTCATGGCATGTAGGACAGTGAATTTCATCACATTTATGCTTGAATTTTCCCCAATTATCTATCATATGAAACATACCACATTCACAGTTTCTCCTTTTCCTGCAAGTGCCAATTGACTAATGGAACTCAAAGCATTTATTATTGCAAAATGTACGCTTGAACACATTACATCCCCTCTTCGCAGCTTCAACTACACGACTTTCACATTTGGAACTTTTACACTGCTTACATAACATGTGGCATTCCTTACAATGTTTCACTATATCATCCGCAAACTCAAGACATCCCTTACACAAATCATGATGCCTTCCATATTTTCTACTTTTATCATAACTAGCGTAAAGGTCCCTTATATTACGGATGGGGAGATACGTTGTTCCTGACATTCCTAAAATAAGCATAGGTTTTGCGCGATCTCTCACACAGCTTTTAAAAACATAAACAGTCCTACGACGATCAACCATTCCAAATACAACTATACGAACATTCATTTCCTGCTCTACCCTTCAAATTTCTTCAGGACCCATATTACAATCAAACTCAAGCTTACAATCTGAAACCAGTTTAAGAGCACGCTGCAAAAGCGTAAGCAACCAAATATTTTTGACCCGGGTATTTTGTACAGTAAACATATGGGCTAAGACTACTGCTATAAAGCCGCAACGACGCTCGGCATTTATATGCTTTCCGTAAATAGCCGGAGAATTGAAGTTAAGAGTATAAGGTGTGACACTATGACCCGCAACACGGAATACTCTGTCAATATCTACCGTGAAGTTGTCCATATTGAAGGTTGCACTACTTTGAGAGGCCTGCATTATACGGCCCAAGATATATTCTATGTCTACAGCTTCCAAGCGTCTGAATGGTATTACTACCCAAAAATCATCTACATCCCCGTCAACTGACCCGAACCTGAAGGACAACCTCATCCGGACTTCACGTTCGTCGCAGTTCTGAAGGGAAAACTCCACAATACGCTCAACTACGCGCCGCAGTCCGTGTTCAACACAGTTGCTATACAGAGTTCCAGGTTCAACCCTTACTATATACCGATTTCTAGTCAGGGCCGGGGTGGGGTTAGCGGTGCGCACCAGTTCGAATGTTATACTTTCCTCTATGGAGCGAGAAGCTGCTGGTGTGGAGGATGTACCCTGAATTGAATAAGGGGATACAAATTTAATTGAGGAGGGAGCTAGTGTGAGGGTTGTATCGTAAGATGTAGAGGGTTGGAACTCTATTACTGGGGGTCTAGCAACCGGTGCACTCCTGGCACGTTTTATACCTGAACTGGAAGGTTCATCATCATCGTGCCTCCGATTTGAACTGTCACGTGGTGGAGGTGTAGCTGGTGAGGGTTCGTCAGCAGGGGTGGAGTCTGTAACCACAACTTCACTGTCATCGCGGTCGTGTGTAATATCATCGTCATTCACGGTTCTGTGGAAGAAGAAAAACAAGATTGTAGAATATAAGGAGCAACACTTAAATTTTGTTATATTTTGTAAATGTTCCACTTACGGGTGCGACGTGTTAGAGATGGAATCTTCAGAAAAATTCAGGCTCACAAGCCCATCCACTTGCATTATATCTGGCCCCACAGGATGTGGTAAAACTGTGTTTATGCTTAAAATCATTAAGCTCCCACAACCGAATGGGAAATTTTTTTCCTCAATCGTTCTTAGATTAGTCGCAACATTCACATAATGGGGCTTGTCATATGTAATGCTCAAGCTCTTCCCTCTATGGTTGGGAATGTGTGCAATGCGCAGCAGACGCGCCTGGGTATCCCCAACAAATTGATGCTCCACGATATTACTGTAAATATAGCACATATCTGGGGATGGTTAGCCAACAACCAATTTCTTCAATTTCAACTGATACATTAAGCTGAACAAGTCGTGCTGTGCCTCATGAAAGGTATCTCTTTGGAATGCTGCTCCATATCGGCCCTCGGTTATAATTTGGAACAATCCTTTGTTTTTAATATTTCTATTATCCTGTGATTTTATGGTCAGAGCATGTGCAAGGGTTTCTTTGTTTACGATTTCGTATAATAAATCAGCCGTAAGATTTGAGCTTTTTAAACTTGCGTTTAAGTCTCTCACAACATCCTCGGCCGCACCATAACGACACGGGCCTAGTGTTACTACTGTAGTAGGGTGTGTCAATTTTAGGAAGCAAAGTGAAATCTTTAGATTTTCAAAGACTACTAGTGACCAAATGATGCATTTTTATGTCCTAAATCGAAATATGGCTTTAAAATCCAGATTTGACCACTCCTAGTTACTTATATTTGAAGTTGAAGTTTACGAAAAATCAGCAATTTTTGCAAGTATTTTTTTATTGTATATAACTACATTTTACATACATTATATACAATTAAAGCCATTTTGATTGTATTTCAATATTAAAACTTAGAAATATAGATAGGTTTCTTGAACTTTGCCAAGGATGCCATGTCTGCCTTGTTCTTGTTCCTAGACATGAGCTCCTTACTGGCCACCTGGCCACTGATGTACGCCTCCCTCCTCTCTTGTGAGTAAACATGTTGTGCTGCTTCAGTTGTCATCTTTACACACCTCTCTACTGACTGTGTGTGAGGGCCATGCAGGAACTTCCATTAGTCTATCCAGAAACTCCTTGATTGCAGCAGTGGTGAGGGAGCAGGTCAGAGGAGGCTCAGTCACGCCAGAGTTCCAGTCAATAAGCTCCGAGAGTTTGGTGGCATCTGGGTTGATGTCAGGAGTCTTCCTGAGTCTAACACTGCAGTCTCCTACCTGTGTGTCCTCATCTCCTTCACCTCTGATTTCCAATATCCTCTTCACTACCTCCCTCCTCTCCTCCTCCACCTCACTGCACAGCATGGCCTGGAGCACAGCCTCAGAGTGTGCATACCAGGCTCATCTCTTCACTGTAGGCATCACTATTCCTATCACCTTCTTCTGACTTCTGAGCAGCTCCAGCTGGTACAGTACATGCCTGGGACCCTCCTCCCAGCTGTGATTTAACTTGAAGTTGAACCAGTTTGGCATGTAGACTCCCACTATGAATTCCACAATTATCCTCAGATTCTTCAGGTTCCTACCCTTCAGCCCATGTTTGGAAATCCACAATCTGCAGAACCTTAGAGCCGTGGTGAGCCACCTACTGTGACAGACTAGCCCAAACTCCAGGAGAGCTAGACTCTGAGTTACCTCTTCCGATCTGATGGCAGTGATGATTCTGTAGCCATATGATTGGTCTGTGCTGAGGTCTTTCATTACCTCCTGACTGAGATGGGGTAGAGGAGGACCAACAGTGATCCTCGTGAAGTTTGGGTTGACCTCTCTCAGTGACAGTGTCTAACATCTTCCCTAGGGGCCCAGACCACTTCTTGTTGCTCAATGTCTTGCCATCCAGTGCAGTCACCAGGTGTCTGAGACTCAGCTCCCCAGTGTGCAAGTCACAGACAATCCACACCAACTTCCTGCTAAGCTTGGCCTCCACATAATGCATTACTCCTCTCCCAGCCAGTATTCACATTAGTACTGTCACCTCCTATGGCCAAAAGGGTCTGGTCTGTTCCTCTCTCTCTTAGCCAGTTCACCAGATGATCAGAAATGACCTCAGCATGACTTCTCTCCTCGGCAGCTTCCTCTGGTTCAAAATGCCACAAATATTTCCCACCTGGTTCATTGCACACTGTGTAGTATTCTTCCTTAATGAGGCCAGGAAACTGCTTGTCACTGCCCTCAGCTTCCATCGTCACTTTGGTGTCATCTCTTTTCCCATCAAAGAAGATACAGGTGATGCTATTTTCCCTAATCTCTTCATCAAACTTCTTGACCAGCTCCTTAGTCAGTCTCTCCTGAGCCCTCTCACCTTGTTGTGGTCAATCAGCAGTGCTGTGTCAAACTCTGTGATAAGACCGGCATCAATCCAGGCAGCAGTGACAATCTCTGCAGTCTCTCACAGCCAAGAGTGATGTCTCAAGCTAGCCAGAGCTATGTTGGTGATATCTTCAGTGTTGTATTTCTTCTTCTTAGCCACAGGCAAGGAAGAAGTTGTCGCAGCCTCTGGTATGAAGTCTTCGTCCTCCTCTCTCCTCCCTGCCTCCTCCAGTATATCTCCAGTCTCCTCCAACTCCATCTCCAGCAGTGACTCCTCCCTCAACGCCTCTTCTTTCTTGGCTGACTCCTCTGCCTTCCTCCTCCTCTTCTCCTCGGCCTTCCTTCTCTGCTCCTGTCTCTGCAGCACTGCTTCCTGTCTCCTGGTCTCAGGATGATCAGCTAGACCCATCTGGTGTGCCTCCACACTTCCCACCTTTTTTCTCTGACCTTTAATGAAGGCAAGCTCCTGCACTGGTATCTTCTGCTCGCTCAGGCAGCTGCAGTCAATGTGAACCTCACTATTGCAGACAGGGTTGCACCCAAACTCACTGCAGCTCCTGATCACACAGTTATAGTTCAGGATGTCCACCAATTTATCCAGTTTCATCATTAACCTATCTTTGACCTCTAGCTTCACATTGCCAATGGACACCTTCACTGCCCCATCCCACAGTGCCTTCACTTTAGCCCTGATCCTGACCTCAGTGTTGATTACAAGTCCTGTGAATAGAGCGTTGGCCTTTTTCCACTGAGCCAGTAGCCCTGGAACAATGTCGTTGTTAATCACGTCATTAACTGGGTAATTCCTCCTGTCTTCCTCACTCATCTCTCTCCTCAACAAACCATACCTCAGCAGATCTCTGGCTGTGGGCAGCTCAGCAGGGGGAAGTTCCCTCCCAGTCCCCACCAAATGACTTAGGTGACAACTTGATTTGCTTCGGGTTCTGATTTCTTTCCGACTCATCCTGTGGATCTGTGAACAAAAGAAATGTCATTGAAATTTGGATAGGCCTACTGATTACACTGTTATGCATATGAATTTTTTTGTCTGCTGTGAGGGTTTTTTCAACTCATATTATATAATTCGACCATGCTGAATTCGAAAATGACATTGGTTTTCCTCAATCAGGTCAGGTTTTTTCTCTATTGGCCTATTTATTATAAGTCCAATTTTATCCCCAAATTTATTGATTTTTTTAGCTTAAACACTGTAGATACGAGTAATATTATAAGAACACTCGTGAAAAATGAAAACATTGTGTGAATAAATACTTTTATTCATACAATGAATATGGAAAAAAGTTTATTGAGGAAGGAATGAAGTTTTTTGGCTTTCCGTCTGTGTTTTTCTTCGGGCACGTCTCGCTTCAAACACCAGCAATAGTCCGCCAGCATATTGATATCCCAGTTTCCTGGTACCTCTCTTCCATTATTTTGATATCTTGGTGAAATCGTTCACCCTGTTCCTCACTATAATCCCAGCAATTTTCAGGAAAATAGTTCAAGTGGGACCACAAAAAGTGCATTTTTATGGACATGCGCGACCCATGAGCTTTGAAAGCTTCCATCAAGTTTTCGACAACGGACTCGTATTCTGGACTTCTACGCTTGCCAAGAAAATCAGTGACAACTGATTTGAATGCCTGCCAGGCATTCTTCTCAGTTGGAGTCTGCGTTTTCGAACTGAGTATCCTTGATCAAAGTTCGAATTTGAGGACCATCAAAAACCCCAGCATTTAGTTTAGCATCAGATATATGAGGAAATTTACTCTCGAGATATCGGAATGCTGAACCCTCCTTATTCATTGATTTGATGAAATTTTTCATCAAGCCCAGCTTAATATGAAGTGGTGGGAGCAAAATTTTTGTTGGTGATACAAGGGGCACTGAAACGACATTATGCGACCCAGGTTCAAAATTCTCTCTGGATGCCCATTCACGCTGTGCATAGTGCTTCTCATCCGCTCGGCTATCCCATTTGCAGAGGAAACATGGGTATTTCGTGTATCCCCCTTGCATTCCCAATACAAATGCCACAATCTGAAAAAAAAAGGAAATTTTTAAAGAATTTAGAGAATTTGTTCTATCAGATAAAAAAATCTATGCATTGGACTGTATCACTTCTATGGGGAAGTTAAGTGTTTTTATACGCTCTCAAATAACCTTTGGAAAAACAACATAGTCAATAGCAATAGTTTACTTATGATATTAGTATTACCTTCAAATCTCCACAGATCCTCCAGTTATGTTGGTCGTATACGAGAGCATCCAGTAAAATTTTCATGTTATCGTAGCTCTCAGTAAGTTGCACGGAATGTGCTACAAGGACTGATGCAACCCTATTCCCAATGTTGAGAAGTACTGCTTTCAAACTTCGTTTAGACGAGTCTATAAATAGCCTCCATTCTGATGCGTTATATGGCAGGCCCAAGGATTCGATTAGCCCCTCAACATTGCAGCAGTACACTAAGGAAGAGGTATTTTCGTGCACTGCAAAAAACTTGCGGAATTCTTCCTCTCGTTTCCTATACCACGAGAATGTTGTTCCCGGAGCCAGCAAGTTGTCCTCTCGAAGTCGTGAGCCCAAGATCTCGGCAGCTAATTTGGAAAGTCCTAAATTCCTGGTAAGATCATTAAGTTTGGCCTGGTTGAGAGGCCTCGGCTCATTTGAAGCGGTATTTTGAGGTATATACGACTGGGACTGGTCATTGGCATTGGTCATTGATTCATCATCAGAATCATCGAAGTCCAGGGTTTGAGGTGGGTCGGGTATTGGAATTCCAGGACCATGGGGTACAGGTCTCATAGCAGAAGGAATGTCAGGGTATACAACAATGTGTTTATTCTTCTTGTTAACTCCTGAAAATAGAAACACAGAAACATGGATATAAAACTTGCATATGAAATAGAAGAAGCATTCAGACAATGGCGGCTCGTGAGGGAAGGCTGCGGTCTGTAAGATATGAAATAGGTCGATGGAGTCTGTATATTTTCTTTCTTTTTCATTCATATTGTCCCTTCGGGGACAATATGAATGAAAAAGAAAGTAAATATACAATCATTGTAAATGTAACTTGTATAACAATATGTATGTGTAAATGTATTTTCTATAACAATATGTATATGTAAATGTATGATTACCATTATGGTGAATATTATGCTATATATGGTGAATATTACATTATGGTGAATATTATGTCAAGTTTCATACGAGGATTTCAAAATATTTAAGAAAAATAAATTTACAAGCCCACCTTGGAGGTTTGTCATGCAGAAATAGCAATCTGTCACGTGATCCTTTCCTTCTCTCCAAATCGTGGGAATTCCAAAAGGCAAAGATTTCGCTCTGCCTTTGCTCCATCTTCTCAAATTTTCAATGCACGTCTTGCAGCACATATGAGGGGCGAAATTTTTGTCCTGGTCCCCTAGCTTAATTCCAAAGTATGCTCTATACATTGTCTTCACAAATTTAGTGATTTGGGACTGGTTATTTGGCATGGTAACCGTCCCACATATGTAGCAGAATCTATTGGGATCATTTTTACACGCTCTATTCATTATGAAATAGTTTATCTATATGCCTGAAAAGTAAAAAAAAGATATTATACAAGTGAAACAAGTGATGATAGATGTTACTGTTCCAATTCCGCTTTGACAAAATCACGAAAAATTCTATTTTACTTATGAGGCCATAGCCGGATAACCTGAGCTGATTGAGAAAAACGGATTGCAGATTCGACATCAGCAGGAAAAACTCTATAAGAATCACATACAAAACCCTTGACAGCAAAATTGATGCATACCAGTGTTATGATTACATAAAATTAAGTTAATTGAAATTCTTAATATCTTCCTATAAGCTCAGATAAAAGGTTGTGTTGCTATAGGTACAAGACTTAATTATTCAAAGTAATGACAATTTCATATATCTATCATATCAAAATATATAGAAAGTTTGGGTCACACATAACATTTCGAATAATTTGAATTACACAATATTTACATTACGAAGTAATCAAAATTGTCAAAAAGGAGGGAAAACACATGCATTCACAATCAAAACTCCAGCGTTTGTGACTATGTGAAACTTAGAAACCATACTGCCCACCAAAAATAATCAAAGTTGACCACACATCTCAATCAATAGCACATTGATATACGATGCTACAGTCATATTTAGGTTATATTTCAAACCTTTATGGTCAAATATAAGTAGGTAAAGGGCTTTTTTAAACAACACTAAAGATATTTCTAAGTTTGCTAGATAATATGACATCATTTGATAATTAGTAGTTTTTGAATTGTTGACTTTACTAAAATTGACACATCCTACTACTGTAGTGTAATACAGGGCCTCCCCACTCCGTGTGGCACCATGGTTTCATCCCTAATTACCCCTGCCTTTTCACACTCATCACGATCTCTAAGAACCGTAAAAACGGGTTCTTTATAATCAATATTTAAGAAGCTGGTGGATAGCTGAATTTTGCATAACCCAACTTCATACGAATCACGTTCCAATTCAATGGGTCCATGGAGTTCTGTTACAAAGTTGGCTAGTGTGTTGTTAGGATGTACAGACAGAGAAGAGGAGGGGAGTGTGACGTAGAAGTTGTTAGGCGCTATGTTGCATATTATTTAAGCTTCATTATTGCATCAGCTTTTATATAGATGTTGAAGCTTTCTGGGTACCCTAGCCATTTCACCAGGTACATTTTTCTCTTTCCTGAACCTCTGCTGCCTAAACGTTTTTCAATTTTAAACACATTTTTTCCTAAATTAAATACCACATTCTGCAACTCCTCGCGGTTAAAGCCTCCTGCGATTTCTTCCCCATTCAAATCTTCAACGTAATACATCATTATCTCGCCTTTAGGTCTAATAGCCCTAACTTTAAAAATTTCACGTGTCCATCCTTGCTCACATCCCTTCGCGAATTTATTTCCCGAACGCGACAGCCTTACATAATCATTGATTTTGAAACGTGTAGAGTGTGGTGGTGCTCTCCGAATGTCTCTTCTCACTTCACACTCTTTGTGCGTACCTCTTTCTAAAACCTCGTTAGGTGTTGCCCCAATCGCGCGATGGTTTGAATGGTTGTATGATGAGGCCAATGATTCCAGAATGTTTATGTATCAGTATGTGTTTTTATGTGTAAAATAGCGATGCATGCGCACCTTTATGGTACGTTGAACTCTTTCAGCTAAAGAGGCCTTATGAATGGAATTGTTCGTGTAGTAACTGATATTAAACTCTGCCAACATGTTCTGAAGAGCTTGGCCTATAAATTCTTTCCCCATATCCGTACAAAAATAGCCTGGAACCCTGTTTTCTTTCAACATCAGCGTTTTGGTGGCTTTAGCAACTGTTTCAGGCGATTTATTTTTCAGAAGAATTAGCCACAGATATCTAGAGAATACATCTATTATGAATAGGTTGTAGTGATAGTCATCATTATATAATGAATATCTTTGCATGTCTGTTAAATCTGGTTGCCAAATAGAGTCAGTCGAAGCCGCTGATGTCCTGGCTGTTTTAAACCTTTTTCTCACCGGCTTATGAAGTGGATAAGCATCCTTCTCCCGCAAAAACCTCTCACCATCTTTTTTCCCTACTCCATCATTGTAAACACCTCTGTACAGTCTATTAACACCGCCATAGGAGGCCTGGTTAGAAATGTCATAATAGCGTTTTCTTAATATGTTAGCCATTTGCGTATTTTAAAGACACGTGGATAGGGTTCTCCGTTGTTGTTTGGTCTCTTCTTTCTCCTCTTCAGAGATGTTACTGTTGGGGGTGATGGTGTACTCAGTTGTGGCACATGCGAGACTTGCTCCGAGCCTTTTAACCTATTCAGATTCCCTATTAATGTTTTGGGGGCATTTATTTGTTTTAGTCTTGCTTTAATATGCTTCCATCCTGTTGGTGAGGGCCTGTCCCACTCTCTCACCAGATCATGGACAATGTTGACGATATTCTATCCCTGTACCCTTGTTCCTTCAACAAAGACCTAACCTGTATCGGTCCACTGTATGATGGGGTCCTCACTCAATAGATTATAAAGACTTAAGCCTTTATTCCTCAATGTATGTGGGAGAGTGCTTTTTAATACATGCTCGATGTGTTGCGTTCCGTTATTCATTGACTGGTCATCTCTAACGTCGGTCCCAGGTCCTATGTCGCCATGTTCATCGTTGCTCGCGCTGTGCCTAATAACCACGGGGAGGTCTGTCGGAGTCTTATAACCTTCGTACTCATGAAGAAATTTCTGCAGAGCCTCTTGGTACAAGATTCTTTTCTCATTAGGTGACTTTTCACTGTTCAATAAGTCTATCAATTCGCTTTCCATTCTTTTAATCCTGCTTTTACGGGGTTCTAGAACCGTCTCTGGACCCTTTGAACTTTGCAGTGAAGCATACACCTCGTGCGGAATCACTACCACTTTCTTCATTATATTAATCTACTGTAGTCAGTAAAGGTCCCAAAACTGAAAATAAGATGGGGGAGGAATGATCCCCTTCTTTGTACAATAATTCGCTCTTTCTTCCCCACAGTTTGACTTTTACAAGCGAGCGTACGTATTATGGTCTTGTAATTTCATTGGCACATTACATTTTATAACATTAAGTCAGATTTCACAGATGCTTTTTAAAAAGTCCGAGTCGATATTTTTAACAAACATCTGCTGCAATGCCCGGGGCAGTCGATGATAGATTTTTATTAGGTCACGGTATTTCTTTAGCCTATTTGTCATTCTGGAATATACACCGTTTCAGGCTCGTTTGGAAACATATTCGTTCTTTGAAGCACCCTAAACGTGTTTCGCGGGTGAAAGTCACAAAGCAAATATCCGTAACGATGACTTGTAGCTTCTTTATAAACTTCCAAAAACTCCTTAAGCTGATTCGGGAACATTTGATTATCTAATTCCCCAATTTGTGACACATTTCTACGTTGCGCGAATAAGACTAGACATTGTGTATTTAACGACACATCACGCATGTATCTATTTTTGAAAAAGAGATTCTGATGGATGAAGAATACGCTTATGTTAAGAAGGTGGGAGAACACTGTAAATGTCTCGGCAAACGTTTTATCCATTTTCAACATGATTTCGTCAATTACACTGAATGTAGGCTCATTTCCCTTTAACGAATTAACGTCATATACGCCTTTGTGGAACAAAATATCATCTTGGTACTCGTTGAACACTGACTGGTACGTCGAATAGCACCATATTACTTTATGCACATATTTTGAGAACAAATCCCCCTTACCTTTAACAGTGAAGCTACACTTTCGTCGCATTCAGGATATCGAGGGGTGAGATATCAGCGTGGGAGTGGGCTTTTATCCATTTTTTCAACCATACTATGAACAGCTGTCCCATTGTTAAGAGAGGGCCTAGATACCTATGGAGGAAAGCGTTACAATCAGGTTTTAACATGGTAGAAGACATAATGGGTGGAGCTAAACCTAAAGAAGCTATAAAAAAAACATTTAAAACGTACACGGGACGAAATCATCAAAGATGCAAAGAGAAAAATGCGTGGTGGCGGGAAGAAGATGAGGGCTGTCCGAAAGAAGGGATTACCAACACGTGGCATTAAACGTAAAAGACATCAAAAAAGCAGTATTCTAAGCGAATGAAACCTTTGGTTGATAATTTTTTAACTGATATAAGCTGAGGACATTGCTCTCATGAATCATAGGCTGATTACTACTTGTCGAGAGAGGTGGCACTATTTCTGACTCGTCACGGCACGCTTCATCCATCCGTGTAGCTCACAATGTTGTAAATCGGAGCTGTGTCTCTTTGATATGCCCCCAACACAAGTTTCTATTGAGCACAGTGACTTTTTTACAATTAACCCATTAAACACAATTAGTAACTGAAGAACCCCTATAGAATTCGTGATACCCAGCTCAAGCCGATACTTTTTTGATCCAAGCAGCATGCACATGTACGCTAAACTACGTATAGCCCATTCTGATGGAACGGACTGCGATGATAACACCAGTACACATTTGAAAACTTGTCGATTGATTTTTACAAACTAGTTGGTGATTCTATATAATTTGAGTGCACTGATCTCAAAAATATAGTTAGTTTTTCCCTATCACATATGGTTTTCTTACTACAGGGTGTGTCATAAATCCCCCATTTATCCCCAAATGTGAACCATCTTATCGAGACCAACATTGGATTGCACATGCTAAACCACAAATTTTGTTGTTATAGACTACAGTAACGCTTACATAATAATGTAGTGTAAATATATATAACAACCAGTCCCGTTCCCAGCAAAATACTCTCTCCCCTCCCATCAATGGGTGGCTAACATTTGGGGATAGATGAGGTATTACAACACCCCTTGTAGCACGAAATCTTTAGGTGATAGAGTAAAATCTAATTAAAGCAGAATTAAATAGCTCCTAGCTCTTGGACAAGCATATTGCTTGTTTATGAAAGAATAAAAAATAACTGAAAGAAACAAAATATATTTACCTTCTTTACTTGCAAGCATTTCAGGACTTATTCCAAAGACTTAAGACTACGAAGGTAGATCTGACTAATGACGACTAAACCGGTGCTTCTTTGATGTTTTCTTATGCTGTGCGTTGGGCTGATCTCGTTGCAGACACCAGCAGTAATCCGCCATCATATTTTTATGCCATCTTCCTTGATATCTTCTTTCCATGGTTTTGATGTCCTGGTGAAATCGTTCCCCTTGCTCCTCACTGACATCTCCGAGATTTTCGGGAAAACGTCAAGATGCGAAAATAAGAAGTGAACATTCAGGCTCATGTTGCAGCCTAAGGCGCAAAACTTTTTAAGCATATTTTCAACCAGTCTTTCATAATTTTGGCTTTTGTAGTTTCCCAAGAAGTTTTCAACAACATCTTTGAAACCAAGCCATGCTTCTTTTTCTTTATTGGTCATTGTGTTCAGGAAATGATCGTCTGTCAATAACTTTCTAATCTGAGGACCTATAAAAACACCTTCCTTTATTTTCTCGTAGCTAATCTTTGGATATTTTGAACAAATGTACTTGAAACACTCACCTTCTCTATTCAATGCTTTGACATATTGCTTCATCAAGCCTAACTTAATGTGCAAGGGTGGTAGGAGGATTTTATTTGGTTGAACTAGATGTTCATGTAAAATGTTCTTTGATCCTGGGGTAAGATTCTCTCTAGGAGGCCAAGTTTTCCTCTTCCAGTGCTGGTCACGTGCTCGACTATCCCATTCGTAGATGAAACATGGCATCTTAGTGTATCCTGATTGCTGCCCAAGTAACATGCAAAGGACTTTGAGATCCCCACACAATATCCATCTGTGATTTTGATACTGAATTTTTTCCAGAAGTAGTTTCATGTTATCATAGGTCTCTTTTAAATGAGTAGAATGGGCCACTGGGATTGATGCATATTTGTTACCGTTGTGCAGTAACACTCCTTTTAGACTGGTTTTAGAGGAATCTATAAACAACCTCCAGTCACTGGTTTGGTATTCGATGCCTAGCTTGCACACTAATCCTGTGATGTCCTTGCAAAATACCAAGGGACCATCTTCTTCGAAAAAAGGCACGAAGTCTTTCTCACGATTTCTGTACCAAGCGAAGTATATGTCGGATGCCAATAAATTGTTCTCCTGCAATCTAGACCCCAAAAGTTCTACAGAGTCCTTATGCAGATTCAAATCCCTGAGTAAGTCATTTAGTTCGGCTTGGGTTAATGGTTTAGGAGGATCTCGGTCAGCTGTTGGCTGTTCATAAACATCATCATTGTCTGGATTTGGAGCTGAATCAGAATCTGAATTGTATTGATCCAGACTCGGGTGGCCGGGGAATAGGAACTTCTGGACCATGGGGTACCGGCCTTATTGCAGATGGAAGACTTGGGTATTGAAGGCTCTCTTTATTCTTTGCATTATAACCTTTAACATTGCAAGAACAAAAGTAGCAGTCGTCGGTATGGTTTCTAGGCTCGCGCCATACCATAGGGATCCCAAATGGCAAACTTTTCTTTTCACCTTTGCTCCAATTCCTTAGTGCCGTAACACACGTAAGACAAACCTTGTGTGGAGCCCAACTTTTGTCTTGATCTCCTAATTTAATTCCAAAATAAGCATGATAAGCTCTCTTAATGAAGGTCGTTACATTTGTCCTTTGTTTTACAACAGCATACCGACCACAAATATAACAAAATATGTCTGGACTATGGGTACATCCTCTAAAAGCCATTATTAAAATTTTAAAGACGTAATATTAGAATTATCTATCTGAAAAATATGAAAAAACGAAATTAATTAAAGATAAAAAAGGTAAAAAATTACAAAACGCCCCAAAATTGTTTTGCTAACTTTAAAACTGCGGGTGATAGAAAAAAAACTGGTAGCATTTTTTAATTCAGCGCAGCGAACTGCTTCAGAATCACAACTCAAAATAAAGAAATCGATTTTCATGCAGACCGGTGTAATTATTCTGCATACCCTGAAACCAACTTTCTGCACTCCATATTCAGTCAGTGTGAGATGTATTTAAACCAGTTCAACATTTCGGCATGTCCTCAACTTTTCAAAAGAAGCGAAGGATACCTTTTTAACTGCCGAAGGCTATTATCAGCCTGAAGACGAAAGAAGTACAAAGGATAAATTTAAAAATTCTAGGAAGTTGTGCGAGTGTTTTGGACGTCTGCATAGAGACTCACATTCCAGGAATCCGGTGCCTGTTCAAGAAGAGGGCGCAAAACCCGTTGTGATTCACATTATGGAAACATATCTCCGCGTGCGTCGAGTGAAATTAAGCTCTGTTAAACAATTAGAAATTTAAAAAAATTTAATACACGCAACAGTAAAATACCCAATTAACAGAGTACAGATCAAACTATACACGGTGCCAACATGGTTGGCCTCGAAGCAGCTGGAAAACGTGGCCCTGGGAGTTCTACTTAAATGGTTATTAATTGGAATGCATGATCACGCTTCGACGAATGGAAAATATAAAAAGAACGCCTATAAATTAGAGAATTTCGGCCTTAAAAATATAACTCTGTCAATGGCGTTGCGTTGGGTGTGACTATGGATACGGACTACTCATCAATCAGACGCTGTGTTCCCGCTTTGTGCGAGAGCTTATAGTAATCTGGCCCATATTACAGGGGCTTGAGATGAGCTCGGGATTGGGGTAACGCAGAAACAATTCATTGATCAATTTAACCTTTACCGTTCGATATCACACCCGACTTATCTGCTAGTGTAAATACACACTTAGGTCCACAACAAAGTGGGAACATCTCAGTCAGATTAGAATTCGCCTACCCGATAGACGCTCCTATTAGTATACTAGTATACCTCGAGTCACAAGCCCTAATTGAGGTCGACCGCTTCAGGAACGTAGTCATTGACTTTTAAAATGGATGCGAATACACTTCAGAGAGTAATGAATAGTGACCGAATCACACGCTCCAAATTTATCGGTGTGTTTGCGAAGAATGAAACATTGAAATTACCAACTACGAGAAAATGCGGGGGAATTATTGTCAACACGGACAGTGTTGGGGGAGAGGGGATTCATTGGTTTACAATATACTTTAAAAATAGGGAAAGAATGTATTATTTTAATTCACTGCGGACTCATCCTTGGAGTGACACTGTTATTGTAAAATTTCTCGAACAGTTGCATATCCCCGAAATTGTCTGGAATCCCCACTGATTGCAATGATATTTTAGTAATACTTGGGGATGTATTGTGTTTCATTTCTCCTGCACATGTCACGTGGAAAAGGATTTATAATTTTTTTTTAAATTATTCGATTTTTGCGACACTGAGATGAATGATGAATTGATATGCGTGCAGATAAAAATGTTCTCATTTGTGCGCACTCGATGTATTGTGCAAAGTTTTACGCGTCTATATATAATTGTAACTATATTGTGTAAAATATAAGATGTCCCCAATAATGTTAGTCTTGTGCTCTGTAGCTGATTTATTGGATGCTAATTCTGCAAGCTAAATTGTACTAACTTATAAAACATGATTTCTACCATTTAATAAATTGATGAAAATACACTGTGTCTTGTTCTTAACCAAAAGAAAAAAAGCTTACATTAGTTCTCCAACGACCTGGAAATCGTTGGATCGGATGTGAGCCAGTACTTCGAGCTCCGTATACAGGTTACTGGGTTGGGTCGCTGTAAAACCTCCAAATCACCGGCGGTTATTTGCTTTTCTTCAAAGCTGTCACGAAAAGTAGCTATAACACGATCGAGTTCCGCATCGGACCTATAAGGAGAAAGGATACGGTTGTAGAGAGAAAACTATTTTGAGAGCTCATACATTTTTCCAATAATGATCACATTAGATGACTAAGCACCATCACAGGGTATCGAGCACCTGTCATATATTAAACGAATCATCCACATTGAATCTTTTTTAATTAAAATCCATTTGTTTTATATATATATATATATATATATATATATATATATGCAATAAAATCACAGAACAACACGTGATCTTTTTAATACGCAAAGAACCACAGGCATAAAGAAAAGAAAACACGAAATCCAAGCGCTTTCGTGATATATTCACATCTTCAGGGACAAGAAAGAAAAAGATAGAATTTACCACGTAAATGAGTTAAATACACAAGCGATAAAAATCCCCAATGATGCACCTCAATTTAAAAAACAATAAAACAATCTAAGGATTTTTTCCCAATAGATGACTTAATCTAAAGGCTACTAAATTATTGAATACATAAAAACTATATAAAGGAAATTAGAGAATTAACATGTACCAAAAAAAATTATTATACCAGTTATTAGAAATAGTATTTAATTAAAACAGGCAATTAAGTGGCAAGAATCTAAGGAAACAAAAGACATGGTGCAATCGTCGTCACGTGCTCCTTCGAGAATATTCCGTTACCTATTGGGGAAGGGGAGAATTCCCCAATAGGCAACTCAATCTGAAAACAATCTAAAAAATTTTTCCCAATAGATAACCTGTTCAAAAGTGTACTAAACTATCAAGTACATAAAGACTATATAAGAGAAATAATACAATTAAAATGTACTCATAAAAATGTTAACAATTACAAAAATAGTATTTATTTAATTAAAGCAAACAATTAAGTGAAGAGAATGCGGTCAAAATAATACATCACCTTTCTAACAATGTACGAGTCTAATTTTTAAAGTAAAATATATAATACAGCGATTCATTTAAAATATCCAAAGAACTGCATAGATAAATCTTTAAAAATTGCAAAGAAAACCTTTTACGAGGTAAAAGACAAGACTCCTTATCCCACAAAAACGTCTCAGCATTACCATTTAAAGAAAATTTATTTCATCTGCTGAAACTGCTGAGGACTTTTAACGTAAATATCGCGTTAAGAAATTTAGATGTAATTAAGAATTCATTGATTAAAACCCCCACTTTAAGTGAACAGGGTTGTGTCTATAAAATTCTATGCTCAATATGTAATAAATTTTACATTGGACAAACTGGCAAGACGCTAGAGTTACGTATTAAGCAGCAAAAATACAGTATAAGAACTGGCCAGGAATCTAACGCCATTTTCATTCACGTAAGAGATACTAATCATCCCATTGACTGGAAAAATGCCTCCAAATTAAGTTTTAATAAATATATTGTTGTGACGGTAAATTTGCATGCCGAAATCTTTAGAGAATAAGAGCAGAAATTTTAGTTTTAAGATTTTGTTTTTAAATCTCTAAATCAAGGTGGTTTGGGTTATGGTTATTGAAGAATATCAATAGGTTTCTTGTTACAAGGTAAAAAAAAAAAAATATAAAAAAATAAATAAATAAATAAAAATGTTTCAGATCGTTTAACGTTCGTTCGATTTTTATTTTTGTGTTCTCACGAGAATGGTATAATCCAGAACAGCTTTGTGGCAGAGGTTTATGGCAGGGTCGGAAAGCGGCCATAGCTACAAAGAGAAGGGAAAAGAAGCTGGCCGAGTTCAGATGTAAAATGGTTTGTTTTCGCTTCGCATCGTGGTTAAACTTTTTGGAGACAGACTTCGAATCCACTTGTTAAATTGGACCATGACGTTGGCCATAAATTTGGGAAACCAAGTGGCTTCGAAGAAAAGAACTTTATTTTAAGTTAATTTGAGGAAAAGGAGGAGTTTTATCTTTGGAAGGGAATGTCAATGTCCAATCAAAGGACAATGATTCGTGGGACAACCAGTAAGGGAAGAGAAAAGCTCCTTCTTTCCTTATGCATGGATGAAAACTTTCGTAGGGACGACCTTATGTAATGAAAATGTTTTTGATAGGTCATTCAAAATAGTGGAAGGCGGAGGGAGTCCTTGGAACTTTAAGGTGTAGTTTAGATTTTTAAGTCAGTTGTAGATTCGTCCTCGAAAGCTAAAAGTGGCTTGTAAGAATAACTCCTTAAAATCTGTGGTGTGATTGAAAATTTCTAAGTTGAGCTAAAACTGTCTCACGTTGTACTTAAAAATTTGAATTAACTTTGTTTACGCGAACTTGTGTGTAAGAGCTTTATTGTTAGCGAACGGGAAAAAAGAACTTTGGGGAATTTCTTTTAATTTAATTTTGTTCTCATCAATTGTTAAACTTTAAGTTTGCGACAAATTAGGTTTCCTCAGGGAAGAGTCAATATCTTGTGTTGAAGTGGGTCCTGTGGAAACCCGGGAAGTTGGTGCAGGACCATTCAGTTATTATGTGAAGAAATCTAATTTATTTGACGGATTTTTTTTCTGGAAACAAATCTGCGGAACTCGCGCAGAACTGTCGAGAGTAACTTTCCAAAATTTTTGTAAATAAACCATTTTTTGAACCTCTTCTTAGATTACGAAATTTGAATTTAGTGGTATTTTTTAAAGTTACACGCAAATAAAAAACCCTCTGTATAAATGATTTTTGAGACTTAAATATTTGTAAACATTTTCTTTAAATTAATATTTTTTTTTTTTTACAAAATTTGTAATCGTACATCAGGTTATTTCTTTGAATTTATATACTAATTGGAGTGAAATGAAAGAAACTTTATAAGAAGGAGTGTGTCGTTTTTATGTTACCTTGCAATAGGTCTCTCTTGTAAGCTGAGGGTAAATTAACATTGAAAGTTTAAAATCCAAAGTGGGCTTCAAATAAGCCGAGGGAAATTACGCGTATAAAATTAAAGGGCCATCCGAGTGGATAGGCAGAGTCATCCTGAAATAAACGAACACGCGCGTAAGAAATAAGTAAAATTGGAAAAAAGTGCGCACCACATAAATAAAAGGGTTGCGCACGACATAAATGGTAACGGAGAAGTGGAATCCTATTGCAAGGCATTGGTAGCACGAGTCTGACTTTTTGTTAAAATACATTTGAATGACAGAGTGAAGCACTAACGTAGAAAATATTGAGAACAGTGGTTTGTTAAAATAAACTTTGGTACAGAGTAAAGCACTAACGTAAAAATATTGTGAACAGTGAAAAGTGTCGCTAACAGTGATAACAGTTTTAAAATAAAAATAAATAAATAAACAAATAAGCTTCGCGATGTCGGTAAAGAGCATACATATAACGAACGGGGAAGACAGTGCAAGTGACATTAGTGATTCCGAACCAATGAACTTGAAGATGAGTACAGAAAGTTTACAAAATTTAAAAAAGATAACGTTTTCCAAAACTAATCGGTTACTAAAGGAATGCACGGAATTAGAGGAAGAATTAAACCTGAGAGAGTTAAAGCCGGAGGACCGTACGACGGGTACTCCGCAGCTGGAGTATGGGGACAACCTCACATTGGGGGTTCGTCCCAAGAAAAGCCATTTAGTTCCTTCCGCTACAGGGGAAGGGGACCTTTCGACGCAGGAACTTCCTTCACCTTTGATCCTGAATTTCCCAAAGGTGGTAAGGGGTCCAGAGCAGACGACCTTTAGACAAACGACGAAAGGAAGTCCGCCGAGGAGCATGGGCGAACGGGCACCAGAGAACCCAGGAGCCATCCCAAAGAACCCTTGCAGAAGTGCACCCACCACAAGCGCCGAGAAACACCACACCGATGAAGACCTGCAGAAGTATATACAAGCTGTCGTACAGGTATTACAGAGTACTAGCTTACCTTTGCAACGTGAACAGGTAGCAGACGATTCGTACGTCCCGAGGTTGTGGGGCCACTTGGAGGACGACCGTGGGAACCCGGTCACGAGCCCTGCAGCTTTTTTCTCTGCCCTGGAAGAAGTCACCATGGATGAAAAGAAGAGACTCCACATCTTGTACAAGAAGAGTGCAGGTCCACCCCGAGTGTTGTTGGACACGTGGAGGGATTCCAATCGCAAATTTTCCTCCCAAGAGATTAAGGAGGAAATCCTACAGATGTGTGGCAGTACCATGGACGAAAGTGTAATTCGAAGGAAGATATACGCCGCCAAGAGGGAAAAAGGTGAGACACTCAACATGTTTGCCACAAGATTATTAAGTTTAGGTAATGCCTTGGTACAGGCCGAGCATATAATGAGATATGCTAATGATGCCCTATTAAAGGATGCGTTCAATTTGTCCTACCAGAATACGCCAGAAATTTTGTAAAAGGAAAATCGTTTAAAGAATACTGGTTGGAATCGATCAAGTATGCTGCGAACAATCCACGACTCGGGCTACGGGACGAGGACGTACTAAAAGAAGAGACCACAAGAGAGGAGTCGAAGACTCCAGCGGCTTCACAATCCAACCACGTCATGGAACTACAACTCACGACATCAAAAAAAGAGGATAGCCACAGCCACAAAAGAGGACAGTAAAAGAAAAGACGTGGGGGCAACTGCCGTAGACAAAATCCACCGGAAAAGGGGTGCTGGAGAAGAAGTGTTATATTTGCCACCGGAAAAATCACATCGCCCGAGACTGCTATATTAACCCGAAGAATCAGAAGCGAAATAAAGCGAAGTCAGGGGCGGGAAAGGGTTCTAAGAAGAGAGAAACCAAAGAAGAAATCAGCCGGGATCAATGCTGGGTCTGCAAGCAAGTGGGGCACTGGGCCAAATCGTGCTCTCGGCGGAATTTTCAAGCGGACCAGGAGAGGTATCCCAGGTAGCCGCAGTCGAAATAGCGGCGAATCGCCGGTTAGGACTGATCACCTTACCAGTATTCGTCGCTCAACAAGCTTTCACCGCGCTGGTCGATGGTGGAGCTTCCGTCTCACTGATGACACTGGCTATGTATACTAAGATCGGAGTCCGCCTTTGAAAGCCGCCGACATCTCGGTGCGAGGTTTTACTGGACCCGCCTACCCTTGTAAAGGAGAACTTCGTTTAACTATCGGGATTGGGTTGGAGGAATTTTTTGTGTGTGCTTATATAGTACCAGAAGCCCCGCAGGATTTGATATTAGATGTACAGTTCTTAGAAGTTTACGAAGCCAAGATTGACCACCGGAGGAGGACAGTCACGCTGAATGAAGAGGTAACTTTACAAGGAAAGGGAGTAGACAGTGAAGAAGGTGCGAGGGTGACTCTCATAGAGGCAATTCCGCACGAAGAACAAAAGGTGGCCGCCGTAATTCTGACGAGGGGAGTCAGAATGAAACCCGGGGACGTAGCTCCCCTGGACGTCTATTCTCCGCTGCACGGAATATGCAGTGAGGCTCGGGGGAATTTAAAAATGTTGCCGAGCAGGATCCCAAAAGGGGAAATAAGGTTACTGATGATCAATTAAAGTGACGAAGAATACCTTGGCGACCAAGGAGATGTCGTGGGCCTAGTGACGGAGGCAGAAATAATAGGGAGGGTAGTCGACACGGCCGTTCGACGCTCACCCCAAATTGGAACGAATGTCACAGTGAAAGGAAGTCAAGCGTCGAAGAAGGACTTCGAAGAACGAGTGACACGCCTCAAGTCCTATGTTCTCGGCTGGAAATCATTCTCCGACGAAGAGAAGAAAACCGTCGAAGAATGGCTAAGGGATTACTCAGATGTCTTCTCACTGGATGGCGAGCCGTTGGGTTATAATGATTTGATGCCTATGAAGTTGGAAACACAGGATCATCCTCCCATATTTAGGCGTCCCTACAGGATACCTATTGCGCACGAGGAGGAGGTCAAGAGACAAATAGCAGAAGTGCTGGATCAAGGAGTGATACAGCATAGCCGTTCCCCCTGGTCGTTTCCCTTAGTAATTGTGAAAAAGAAGTGCGGGGCCCTGAGGCTCTGTGTAGACTATAGACCTTTGAACGCCATCTGCATCAAGGACAAATATCCACTACCCATCATTGATGAGACCTTGGCCAAGCTGCATGAGACTCATTATTTCTCGAGCATGGATTTACGTTCGGGATATTGACAGCTGGCAATTCACGACGATAGCATCTCGAAAACTGCCTTCTCAACGGGAAGCGGTCATTTCGAGTTCAGGGTGGTCCCGTTTGGGTTGTCCAATAGTCCACCAGTGTTCCAAAGAGTAATGAATTTTATTTTTCTGGAGCAACTCGATAAGGAAGTGCTGATTTACCTGGATGAGCTCATTGTCTTTGGAAGGTCCTTAGAAGAACATGACGAAAGGGTACGACGAGCCTTGGATAGCCTACGCACCGCCAACTTAAAGGTGAAGTTAGAAAAATGTCAGTTATTACAATCTCAGGTGGAGTATCTGGGCCACGTGGTCACCAGGAACTGGGTGAAGCCACAGGAATCCAAAGCAGAGGCCATTAAAAACTCCCAGAGGCCAACTAACAAAACGGAATTGAAGCAATTTTTAGGCCTCGCCTCCTACTACCGGATATTTATAAAGGGATTCAGTCAGATTGCGCGCCCTCTTAATGAAGTGTCCACCAAGGAATCTTGGGGATGGGGCACTCCGCAAGAGACCGCTTGGCAATCACTCAACGATACTCTGACAACGGACATCATACTGGCGTACCCAAATTTTGATCAGGAGTTCATTTTGAACACGGACGCGAGTCAAGTAGCCATCGGGGGAGTACTCGCGCAGGAGCAAGAAGGAATCGAAAAAACAATCCTATTTCTCTCCAGAACACTAACGGGCGCAGAACTGAATTATTCCACCTACGAGGAGCTGCTTGCAATCGTCTTTTCATTGAAGAAGGCTCGCCCCCTTATATTTGGTCAGAGAGTCATCGTCCGTTCTGACCATAAGCCGTTGAAGTGGCTTCTGAGTGAAGGACACCGAGAGCCCAATGAAAGACTAGCACGTTGGGTTATGACACTATAAGACTAGACGTTCTCATCGAGTACGTGAAGGGCAAACTCAACAGAGTGGCCGATTGGTTGTCCTGCCCGCCTAGAGTGACTAAGGAGTTTGTGAACGCGATATACGAAAAAGCGGTAATTGATCGAGGGGTAATCAGCAAACACCAGCAAAAGGACGTCGAAATAGTGGCAATTCGAACAGCCATCGAAGAAAGGAAGGCTTTCAGCTGGCCCGTATCCAAGCCCATCCCGCCGTCGAGATTCAAACTCGTGAGAAATTTGCTGGTTTACATCGATGTGAACGGGAGAGAGGTTATCGTAGTTCCTAAAAAGTTGAGAGAGCAGCTCATTTGGAACGCACACACGGACGTTGGGATCATTCATCCTGGAGCTGCGGGGACTACAGAAATCCTACGGGACCTCTATTTTTGGCCAGGCATGGTTCAACAAGTACGGCAGGTGGTTCAAAAGTGCGACACGTGCGCGCGGAACAAACAGACGCGGAAAGAAACTGTGGAAACAATGCCTTGTGTGCGAGGCCACAGTCCTTGGGAACTTCTGCACGTGGACCTAGTTGGCCCCCTTCCTCCGACTGGGGAAGGCAGCAATTATATCCTCACCTGTGTGGACAGTTTTAGCAAGTTTACCATCCTGGCAGCAATAAAAGATAAGACGGCCCGGGAGGTGGCGGACAAGTTCCATCGTTTAATATTGTGCAAACTGGGCGCCCCTTCCGCAGTAGTATCCGATCAAGGCAAGGAATTTTGGAACTCTACCTTGCAGAAGTTCTTCCGGGTTTGGGAAGTACAACACCAACGGACCGCCGTATACCAACCCCAAAGCAACGGGAAAATCGAACGTCTGAACAAAGAGCTATGCATCAAACTCCGAATACTTTGTGAAGAAACCGGACGAGACTGGGATAAAATCCTCGACACCGTGGAAATGTCCCTGAACATCCGAGTGCACCGAGCCACGGGGTATTCTCCATTCTTCCTGATGTACGGGCGACCCCCCAATGTACCTTCGAAGTTATTCCACATGCCGTAAAACCCACAGGAATACGCCGAAGACCGAAAGAGGAGTCTGAGCGAAATCTACCGCCGAGTGGAAGAGTTCATGCGTAGCTATGAGAAGACCAATGGAATCAAGGAATTGAAGCAGTTCGAACAAAAGTCGCCCCACGGCTTGGTGTACATTGATTACCCACGACCGGGCAGAGGCAAGTTGGAGCCCCGGTACGAGGGTCCATACATCATCCTCGAACAGAAGACTCCAGTCACTTATCTCCTGCGTCACATGATCACTGGACATCAGATAGTGATCCGACGGGACCGCATCCGCCGCAGCATCGATGCCCCAGGGGACGTCGAGCGACAAGGCGGGGCGGATGGCGCAGGGGACGAGATGGGGGAAGGGTCACCACCCCTCCTCTCTGGAGATTCGCCCTCGGCACCGGAGAAGCATCAACATGGGGAAGTGAACCGGAGTGCGCTTCCTGTCCACTGGCAGGACCGAGTGGCGGAACGAGAACCGCCGGGCGCTTCCGAACTACTTCCTCACCGAGAGTTCGGCCAGGAAACGGAGAAACATCGACTAGTGGAGGTGAACCGGAGTGTACTTCCTGCCCACTGGCAGGACCGAGTGGCGGACAGGAACCACCTGGTGCCTCCGAACTACTTCCTCGCGGGGACCTTGTGGGAATAGGGTCCCCCGGACAAAGCAGACAGGCTGCTTTCACAGGGCCACCGTTTGAGCGTCCGTATGCTCTTAGGCCCAGACCTCAAGTACACAACGAAGAAACCGAGAACGATTAAAACTAAATGTGCCAGTGTTAGTGTCCTAATAAAGGGGACAAATAAATGAAATAAAAAGTAGTGAAAATTGTGAATAAAGTGATGATAACCGCCCCTAGTTCAGAAAGTTTGCATCGGAGTGCAAAATTAAAGGAGGGGAGGGATGTTGTGACGGTAAATTTGCATGCCGAAATCTTTTAAGAGAATAGGAGCAGAAATTTTAGTTTTAAGATTTTGTTGTTTAAATCTCTAAAGCAAGGTGGTTTGGGTTATGGTTATTGAAGAATATCAATAGGTTTCTTGTCACAAGGTTAAAAAAAAAATAATAAAACTAAATAAAATAAATACATAAAAATGTTTCAGATCGTTTAACGTTCGTTCGATTTTTATTTTTGTGTTCTCACGAGAATGGTATAACCCAGAACAGCTTTGTGGCAGAGGTTTATGGCAGGGTCGGAAAGTGGCCATAGCTACAAAGAGAAGGGAAAATAAGCTAGCCGAGTTCAGATGTAAAATGGTTTGTTTTCTCTTCGCTTCGTGGTTAAACTTTTGGGAGACAGACTTCGAATCCACTTGTTAAATTGGACCATGACGTTGGCCATAAATTTGGGAAACCAAGTGGCTTCGAAGAAAAGAACTTTATTTTAAGTTAATTTGAGGAAAAGGAGGAGTTTTATCTTTGGAAGGGAATGTCAATGTCCAATCAAAGGACAATGATTCGTGGGACAACCAGTAAGGGAAGAGAAAAGCTCCTTCTTTCCTTATGTATGTATGAAAACTTTCGTAGGGACGACCTTATGTAATGAAAATGTTTTTGATAGGTCATTCAAAATAGTGGAAGGCGGAGTCCTTGGAACTTTAAGGTGTAGTTTAGATTTTTAAGTCAGTTGTAGATTCGTCCTCGAAAGCTAAAAGTGGCTTGTAAGAATAACTCCTTAAAATCTGTGGTGTGATTGAAAATTTCTAAGTTGAGCTAAAACTGTCTCACGTACTTAAAAATTTGAATTAACTTTGTTTACGCGAACTTGTGTGTAAGAGCTTTATTGTTAGCGAACGGGAAAAAAGAACTTTGGGGAATTTCTTTTAATTTAATTTTGTTCTCATCAAATGTTAAACTTTAAGTTTGCGACATATTAGGTTGAAGTGGGTCCTGTGGAAACCCGGGAAGTTGGTGCAGGACCATTCAGTTATTATATGAAGAAATCTAATTTCTTTGACGGACTTTTTTTTTCCTGGAAACAAATCTGCGGAACTCGCGCAGAACTGTTGAGAGTAACTTTCCAAAATTTTTGTAAGTAAACCATTTTTCCAACCTTTTCTTAGATTACGAAATTTGAATTTAGTGTTTTTTTTTAAAGTTACACGCAAATAAAAAACCCGTCTGTGTAAATGATTTTTGAGACTTAAATATTTGTAAACATTTTCTTTAAATTAATAATTTTTTTTTTTTTATAAAATTTGTAATCGTACATCAGGTTATTTCTTTGAATTTATGTACTAATTGGAGTGAAATGAAAGAAACTATATAAGAGGGAGTGTGTCGTTTTTATGCTACCTTGCAAGAGGCCTCTCTTGTAAGCTGAGTGTAAATTAACATTGAAAGTTTAAAATCCAAAGTGGGTTTCAAGTAAGCCGAGGGAAATTACGCGTATAAAATTAAAGGGCCATCCGAGTGGATAGGCAGAGTCATCCTGAAATAAACGAACACGTGCGTAAGAAATAAGTGAAATTGGAAAAAGGTGCGCACCACATAAATTAAGGGGTTGCGCACGGCACTGTTGTTAGTAGAAATATACTTGAATCGAGTGTCATCAAGATTAATGCTGATTTTGTTCTTAATATTAGCCCTGGGCTTTATAAATTAGACTCGCACATTGTTAGAAAGGCGGTGTATTATTTTGACCGCATTCTTGCCGCTTAATTGTTTGCTTTAATTAAATAAATATTATTTTAATAATTGTTAACATTTTTATGTGTACATTTTAATTGTATTATTTCTTTCATATAGTCTTTATGTACTTGATAGTTTAGTAGACTTTTGAACAGGTTATCTATTGGGAAAAATTTTTTGGATTGTTTTTAGATTGAGTTGCCTATTGGGGAATTCTCCCCGTCCCCAATAGGTAACGGAATATTCTGGAAGGAGCACGTGACGACGATAGCACCATATCTTTTGTTTCCTTAGATTCTTGCCACTTAATTGCCTGTTTTAATTAAATACTATTTCTAATAACTGGTATAATAATTTTTTTTTGGTACATGTTAATTGTCTAATTTCCTTTATATAGTTTTTATGTATTCAATAATTTAGTAGCCTTTAGATTAAGTTATCTATTAGGAAAAAATCTTTAGATTGTTTTACTGTTTTTTAAATTGAGTTGCCTATTGGGGAATTTTTTCGCTTTTGTATTTAACTCATTTAATTGGTAAATTCTGTCTATTTCTTTTTTGTCTCTGAAGATTTGAATATATCACGAAAGCGCTTGGATTTCGTGTTTCCTTTTCTTTTTCCCTGTGGTTCTTTGCTTATATATATATATATATATATATATATATATATAATTGAGGATACATGCTATTTTAGTGAAACATTTCACAAACTAATTTTAAATAAATGTCAACACGTAATTATTTGATAAACAAAATTCACTCTCTAAATACTTAATGGAATACATTAATTACAGAAAGCCTAGCACAGTAACCTGTAGTAAATATGTATTTATATGTCAGGACACCGCGATGTGTATATATGGGAGGAGAGAGTTACAAGGAATTACAATAAGATAAAATGCCGATTAGGAAGCCCGGATCAAATAATAAACAGCAAGCAGCTGGCCCAACCGGGTTGTTAACCTATACGTCCATAAACATATATATATATATATATATATATATATATATATATATATAGGAAAAGAGAGTTACAGGGAGTTACAATAAGAGAAAATGCAGGATATGGTACCCGGATCAAATAATAAACACAAAGCAACTATCCTAACTGGGCTCAAAAGGAAGATTAACTGGATGTGTGCTACGCATCATCTGCCAGCACCGGGCAACGAACCCGGGACGGCAGCAATTCCCTACCTTTGAAGTTTTTAGTAGTTCTATAAACCAACTTGTAGAACTTACTATAAATTTTTAAGTTAACACGTACAGGGAAACAAGCGCGTAATAAAATTTCACTTTCAAAGGACGCTTTCATCGCATAATAAAATTCACTGTCTAAATGACTTTCTCAGGAAGGGAGATAAGCTGGGCTACTAAACCCCGTCGCAGTCTCGAATCCCTGGGCAGGTATCCTTTCACTTCGTCTATTATGCTTTTCATAAATTAACTAACACTTGCAAGGGTTAAGCACTGAATGATACGATGTATATACCCCGAGAATGAATCACAAACTAAATTTTACGTAATTACTCACATCTCAATGGCTTCTTTCCCGCTGGTTCTTTCTCGCCGCCACAAATTTCTGCAATGGATTGCGTTGAAAGTAGGGCGTTCCGGTCGGCCGCTGTGAAAAGATGAAGTTTAGGCCCTGCAGAGAGCCCCGTCTTCAAACAATTGCGGGGAGCAGTAAAGCTCATGTGTCTGACTGGGTGTGTCCATGATGAGAGATTGTGTAGGTACTCGTTGATAAATCACTGCTGTGGGATCCAGCTGAAAATGTTCCTTTATATACGAGATCCGATTGGCCCCACCCCCAATATTCGATTCGCAAGTTTCCTGTGTGAGAGCGAGACTTTCCTCCAACCAGAGATCCTGGATTCGTTCTCATGCTCCGCCCATTGGGTTGTAATTGGAAGAGCCGCGAATTCTGGGGGGCGTGCCTTTACCAATTATCACTTATTCATTCCATAGGTTATTTTGTTTAAAAAATTATATTAACGTTTTTATGTTATAGTTTAAGGATAAATTTGTATATTAAAGATAAATTTGTATTGAAGCAAAATAGTTGCGTAAAAGAGGAAAAATGAATAAGATACCCCGAAATAGAACCTATTTTTATTATAAAGTTATATTAATATTTTCTGTAATAAAGTTTAAAGATATATTTGTCTTAAATTTATATTGAAACAAAATAATTGAATAAACGAGGAAAAATTAATAAGTTACCCCGAAATAGAATCTATTTTTAATATAAAGTTACATTAATATTTTTTGTTATAGTTTAAGGATAAAAATGTATATTAAAGATAAATTTGTATTGAAACAAAATAATTGTCCAAAAGAGTTAAAATTAAATAATTACCCCTAATTTAATTTCTTTTTTTTTTTAAATTATATTAATGCTTTTTATGTTATAGTTTAAGAATAAAAATATATATTAAAGATAAATTTGTATTGAAACAAGAATTGGTCAAAAGAGGAAAAATGAAATAGTTACCCCTAATTTAATTTCTATTTTGTTTTAAAAATCATATTAATACTTTTTATGTTATAGTTTAAGAATACAATTGTATATTATGATGAAAATTTGTTTTTGTATTAAACTTAGTTTATCTTATTCGATTTTTTGTTTAAAAGATCGCCCACCAAACATGAAACTGTCCTTGTGTTGTTCTACCATGAGGAGCTTAGTAGAAAAACTATTAGCGTTGTCATTTTTTTGAGACCTTGTCGGACTACTCCCTGGCCTCATAAACGTATTTGTTTATGCTTAATAGCTTTTTCTATTAGGCCGTATTTAGAGACCTTGCGGTTTATCCTTTGGCCCCATAAACGTATTTGTTTATGCTTAATAGCTTTGTTTATTAATTGGGTCGTATTTAGAGACCTTGTCGGTCTATCAGGAGTTGGTAAGTAAAATCCGTGAGTAAGATGGGTTTGGTTAGGTGATGGTAAGCTATACTTAGACGATTGGTGGCTGTGGTGCTGTGGTGGGTTTTTGTGTGGTGGTTATGCTCGTATATATTTTGCTATTGGGTCTTTACATGCATCTGTTTATATACGTTGTGTGTGTGTGTGTGTGTAATAATATGGGATCTATCTATGGGCGTGCATGTACGTTTGTGTGCGCTTTTAATTCGTTCGAAGGTTATTAATATATAAAGGCCATTTATGCCTTCTAAGCCAACTGACGGATTTCGAGTTCTAAGCCAAGTGACGCTACCTGAGCTCTCATTAAGCGTCTGCATCTCGCAGGCGCTCGATGGTCTTTAGGCTCCTGGGCCAGACCAGTTCCTCCCCAGAGTGTTGCGGGAGGTGCGCGACCAGGTGACTCCCCACCTGGCTACAGTCTTCAACAAATCGTTGGAGACGGGCCAGGTGTCTGGTGACTGGAGGGAAGCCAACGTTACCCCTATCTTTAAGAAAGGGGATCACGAAAGTCCAGGGAACCATTAGTCTCACTTCGGTTGTAGGTAAATTATTAGGGGGGATAATAGCGGATAGGATCGTTGACCATTTGGACTCCTACAAGCTGCTTAGGGACTCCCAACATGGGTTTAGACGGCATAGATCGTGTCTCACCAACATGTTCGAGTTTTTCCACGTCATGTTGAGTGAGTATGATAAAGGTAGGGCGATTGATATACTTTATCTCGACTTTCAGAAAGCCTTTGATAAGGTACCTCACCGCCGGCTAATGGCTAAAGTACGCGCGCTGGGTATTAGTGGGGAAGTAGGTAGGTGGATTGAAAACTGGCTGAAGAATAGGCGGCAGAGAGTTGTAATTAAAGGGGCTAGTTCGGGTTGGGCCTCGGTCACTAGCGGGGTTCCTCAGAGTTCCGTTTTGGGGCCACTGTTGTTTATCATTTACATAAATGATATCGACGCTGGCATCGTCAGTAGGATCGCCAAATTCGCTGATGACACCAAGCTCGGGGCCAATGTTGGGACGCCCGAGGCAATCGAGCAACTGCGTGCGGACCTACGTAGGATAGGAGAGTGGTCCGAAAAATGCCAAATGCTGTTTAACATGGGTAAATGCAAGGTGAAGCACATTGGCTACGCCAATCCCAAGTCGGACTACTAGATGTTGGGGAGTAATATCGAGGCCACTGATTTGATAAAGGACATGGGTGTGCTAATTAGCAACGACCTTAAGTTTACCAAACAGTGCGTAGAGGTGGAAAAGAAAACCCAGAAGTTGTTGTTTTATATCAGGAGGCAATTTCGATTTCGGAACAAGGATATTGTGCTCTCTCTGTACAATTCTCTAGTTCGGCCGCACCTGGAGTATGCTGTGCAGTTCTGGTCGCCCACCCTCAGGAAAGATATTGACAGGCTGGAGCGAGTGCAGGCGAGGGCCACAAAGTTAAACCCTTCCGCTAGGCATATGGGCTACAATCGACGCTTACGCGCCCTGAACTTGTTTTCGCTGGAAACTCGGAGGCTGCGCGATCAACTCATCGAGGTTTTCAACTTCTTACGCGGGTTCAACAATGTCGATTTTAGAACATGTTTAGTTTAAATGATAATCCAACTCGCAACAACGGTTGGAAGTTGGATTTGAAACGGTTTAGGACTAGTGTGTGTGGGAATTACTTTACGTATAAGATCTGTGACACGTGGAACAGGCTCCCTTCAGAAGTTGTGAACAGTTCTTCTGTGGATCTGTTCAAGAAAAGGTTAGACCAAATCTTGCACACTATTTGAGGGTGACAGAATTTTTCCCTGGCACCCCTTGCCACTGGTACCTCGTCGGTATGGGCCGCAAGGCCTTTTGATATACTACTTTTCCTTGTCCTTGTAACTCCTCTCTCTCCTCCTCTCCCTCTCTCTCTTAGGTTAGGTATACCCCTTTGGGGGGTGAGGCCATCCCAACTTCACCCCCAAAGAGGTTAGGTGGGCTCCCCCAGCAAGCTGGGAGAGTCCCCATTTTTGGGGGAGGGCACCATGGGGAGTGGGGTGGTCCCTTGCAACAAGGTGGTGTGTGGCACTGGCACTCATTTGATCAACATTGCAATTGCATATGCACTCGTCCATTTTTCAGCCATACTACTAGCATTCACTAAATGATTCAGATACTGTCTATTTTCATCAACTTTCTGATTGTGATTTTCTCTTTCTATCTCATATGTTCTGCTAATTGCACTTTCAATACTGGTTTTTCCAAAACATTTCCAAGCTTTAAAATTGCTAAGGTGAGATGAAGATTTTGCGTGAACAGCACTGTCACCAAAAATTTTTTTTTTCATACTACTATAGCTTTGATCAGTCCAAGATTGTTTTTCTCTTGATTTAAACAAGACAAGCGAGGCCAACAATAAAGTTTTTGATTGTCAATTAAGGTAGGTTGATTTTCCACATTTTTTTAGATATCGACTTCGGACTAGTCGAGATAGTCAGGGCTTAATATGATAATAACTGACAAAACATTTCAGATCCCTAGCTTTAACCGTTTTTTGAGGAAACCGTTTCAAAAATCGTCAAAAAATCGTACCGAAAAATACCACATTTTCGCAATTTTCGGCCGAAAAAATCATGCTATTTTCATAAAAAAATCCTGAAAAAAGTTACAATTTTATTGAAAAAAAGTAAAAAAAACATGTACAGAGTCAAATAGACACATTTAGATCCCAAGATCATCATAATTTTCACTGTAAGAGCCCTTAGAAGCAAAGGAAGGCCTCATCTGGTGGCTTAGGGCTTTGGCCAGAATGTGTTTGTGCCTTGATTCGAGTCCATAAAGAGTATGGGAAGCTTCAAATGTCAGCTTCACGGCCCTTTCAACACTGAGAATGTGAAGGCAGATCAGGCAGCTCCAGCTTGGTGCCATTCAGCAATACTTCTTGAAGCTTCTGGTCAGAAAAGTCTTCTGTGAGAGCAGGTTCACAGGTGCCACTTTGAGAAAGGTTGATTAGTTCTGACCAGTGGGTAGCTTCAATGTTGATGGCTGTGATCTTCTTCAGCCTCTTCTTGGTTGGCTTCCCACTTCTGAAAGAATAATAATTAATTTATTTTTTATTCCAGTTTAAGATTTAATCCCTATTAGTCTCAGAATTGCTGATTTAATTTAACTTAAATTAAAAAAAAAAAACCGAGTTCTATAAATCCCCATAATCGAACTTTTTTTCAGAAAGAAGGTAAGATTATTTCCATTATCAGAGGGGGGGGGAATTGGGATAAGAAAATGTAAAAAAAAATTCGATTATGGGGATTTATAGAACTCGGGCCTTTTTTTTATTAAATAAATCCCCATAATCAAATTTTTTTTTTCACATTTTTTAAAATTAATAAATGCTTACCTGATGGACAGAATTTTCTTGAGAGCAGCTTCTCTCACTTCCAAGTCATCAGACTTCATCATGGAGTACAGCACATTCTCGGGCAGCAAGGCAAAAGCATTGTACTTCAGGTTCTTGAAAGCAACACCCTGGATTTCTTCAGACTGCTGCTTGATCCTCTGGATCATGTTGAAGATGTACAGCTGCTGATTGTGGAACTTGCTGTCCCTTTTGATCTCAAACCAACTGACTGCACACACTTCCACAATGAACTTGATGGCCTGGCAAAGCTTATCCTGTAGTTCTGGAGGGTAAGCACCTCTGGTCCACAGACACATCAATCTAATTGCCAAAGTCAACCATCTTGCATGGTTTAATGGTCCAATTTTCCAGGCAGCAAATCTTGGGTTGACTTTGCCCCTAGAAATTCCAAGCACATACTCCAAAAGAAGCCTCTGGTCGCTACTGAGATCATTCAGTGTCTCCTCAACAAATTCCATGTCATCCAGAGGGCCACTGAGTTTGGTGAATTCCACTTGTGGCAGATCTTGGTAGTCAATTTCACAGAGTTTTCCCAGCGGACCAGTGAAAGCAGTGGGACTTTTGGTACTGCCGTCAAGATGCTTGAAAACAGCTCTGAAAGGAAGCTCATTCTGATGGAGTGAACAGCCAATGGTTGCAATTTCCGCTCAATCGCACTAAGTTAGGCCAGTTAAAAGTTAAAAAAATAATAGCATTACCTTCTTACTGGGAGGACAAGGGCAGATTATGTGCTGTGTTTGACAATTTTCTTTCTTGCACTTCACAGCATTGTCATCACAGGGACGAACAGGTAGCTTACAGGTGCAAGCAGAAATGTCAAAAAGTTTATCCAGCTTTTCCTCCAGATTCTGCTCCTGGACTGTAGAAAGAGATTTCCTGTTTATCTCGTTTGCTTTCTTGAAGCACACTTTATCCACCAATTTCACTACATAATATTCCTCATACAGGGGCAGCCGCGGGTTCACTGCCTGCCAGATCTCAATCACATCCTTTGCTATCATTTTAGCAATATCATAGTCTTTCAAGTCCGGGTGGCTGTTTTGGAGGAAATAACTGTACTGAATAATTTGGCGGAGGGTAGAAGGCTCTGTTTTATCTAAAGGGGAAGGCTGGCCACTGAATTTTTTGGCACTATCACTTCGAGTTAACACTGCAGACTTCCGTTTTTTACCCATTTTTATGAAATATCTGAAAATAAACACAATTAAATGAACGCATCACAAAACTTAATTTAATACACATTTTATAGGTAAATATCATTAAAAAATACAAAATAATACACTAATAAACATCTATAATGCATTTACAATAAGTTTCAAGCATCGTTTTGTTAAAAAAGCCGAATTTTAATTGATTATTTTGATGAAATAAGGTCCGATATTTTGTTTGTTTACATTGCGCGAATGCCGCGCGCGCGATTTTACGCATAAAATTTGGCAATTTTACAACTTAAAAATAATTAACAATCCTCAAAAAATACAATCATTTTCACAAATATGAGTTGGTGCAACGTTTTTTATACATTAATACCTTTCTATCTAGACTAGTCCAAGATCACAGTTCCAAAATCAACCTACCTTATTGTCAATACTTCCCCATAACCAGTTAATTTGAGAATATCGACTCTTCTGAAAAGATCTATTGACCACTTTACACGCCAGAACTGGTAAAGGCCGACCTTTTTGAATTATCTTTTTTTTTTCTTCGCTGCTTCTTCTACAGCGTGAGCGAAAAGTCTCTGTGCACCTGTCCACTTCCAACTACACTTCTTGCAGGTGCACAGAGGCTTTTCGCCCACCCTGTACTAAATAGCTTCGATTTTAAATCCCTTATAATATCGCCTTTCATGATTAAATTTACAAATTAGGCTACCCAAAACACAAATACTTTTATATTACATTTTATGACAAAATTCACAAGCTAGGTTACACAGAACACGAGTAAAGGCCAACTCACACTGAGAGCTAAGCCATGTGAGTTAAGCCATGTGACAGCCATGACGCAGCTGTGACAGATTTTATATAAAATTAAAACTTTTCATATGTTGTGTATTAAATTTCCTAAAATTTACTGTACTATGCAAAAGTAGAATATATAGAAATACCCAACTGCCAGTATGATATGCAAATATTGCTCTTAAATGTTTAGTAATTCAAGATAATAACATGTACTTGGCACAGCAGCAAGTCGTCAGGCAAATACGAATTTGCCTGACTTCGAACATTAAAAACTTTTTTATTCGGTGGATACAAAGTAATAAATCAATTAAAATACTAATTAACTTTACGTATAGTGAATATCCAAATGACTTTATAACATTATAAATAAATCACAAGATTTACATCACATGTTTCAGAGAGACGTCAGGCTTAAAAGTGTTTGCCTGACAAGACGTGGAATTGTGCATTTTGATGCGAGTTGTAAAGGCTTTGTTATTTGAGAAGATGCATAATAATACAGTAATAATTAACTTTATGTACAGTCACAGTGTATATGCAAATAGTTATATAACCTTATTTATAAATCCTAACATGGTCATTATAACATGTTTTATAAAGTAAAGATATCTGACTCAAAATTTTTAGCCACATATCTTCCCCATTTCCCTCACTGGGGAAATGGGGTTTAGATGATAAATGGATGGATGGAAATTTTTAGCCTGACAACTTGACAAGAGATGGGATTGTGTATTGTTAGTTTTTTATGTTAGTCTTTGTAAGTCCCTAGCAGAAGAAATAACAGGTCATGCTCAGCCTGACCTGCCTGACCCCCTCCGTCGCCACTGATATATATATATATTATATATATATATACATATATAGTATTAGCCTATGCTTAGAGATAAATCTACATATACGAAACAAAGTTCTCTTTAGAAAAGCATTAATATTCGTTTTGCAAATTGTTCCCTAAATTTATCATCTCAGTTCTGGAAATATATTATCTCTCCAAACGTGTGGAATTTCAATTTAGTATTCTCTTGTTTTAAGAGTTGTGAATTTGGAAGTATTTTCATCTCTGATGTTACTCGTCTCCACTTGGAGCGGAATTTCGTCTTTTTATTTAGCTATGTTTCAGAATTTGAAGGTCCACAAAATTGCTGCACTTTATGCAGAAAAATAAAAAATTAAAAAAAGACTTAATTTCACTTAAAAGTTTTCAGAAAGTACTGAGTACGAAGACGTATAATGTGGCTTAGCAAATATAAACAAAACTTTAAAGCAAATTTGAGTATACATAAACAGAGATGAAACCAAATACCATGCCCCATAGGGAATATATTTATTCATTTCAGTAAATGATGAAAGTGCAGGTTCTGAAGGCGTTTCGCTTCATTCTTTAATTCTCTTATATAGATTATGTAAATTACTAATACGAACATTCTATAGTACAGACGTTGGCACATTCTTTCCGAACCTTCACTTTTTTGTGTCGTCATCCGAATCCTGCAATTTGCAAATTATAACCATGCTCCATTGACGAATTAAAAGTGAACGTTCGAAAGAAGTGTGCCAACGTTTCTACTAGCAAGTCCGTAGTAGTAGTTGGTCATGTAAGAGAATGTGTGGCTTTAGGGTTGTTTAACCTCCTTCGTAACAGTGACGTTCATGTGATGGAAGGGACCTCCAGCTTTACGTGGATTTGAGCCACTTACTTGTCGCTACATTATCTGGACGCAAAGGATGGTCACCTACCCAACTACTGAACACATCCAATGTCACTTAACTGCTTTGATCTAAGGGAAGTGGTATTGCGGTGAGGCCATTTTTACTGAATTAATAAATATTCCACCTGAGACCCAACTTTCAGTTCACCTGAATCTCTCTCTCTCTCTCTCTCTCTCTCTCTCTCTCTCTCTATATATATATATATATATATATATATATATGTTAAACACAGACCGTGCATGGTTCTGAGGGAACCATTCTGAGTTTGTGTGTATATATATATATATATATATGGGATTGAACTCAGAATGTTCCCCTGAGACCGTGCATGGAACAAGGAACTCTTCTGAGAAAATTAAATCCACTATAGTTCGAATAAGTAATGGTAAATAATAAATACTATAATTTTTCTTTTTCATGATGTTAGCCCGACGTGGGCAACGGGTCACTCGCAAAGAGGTCCCAAAATATAGCTTCCCTCACCAGATCCTGTCCCAAAGCTGGATCCTATCTGCTTTGCAGATAGCTGGTAAGGGAAGCTATATTTCGGGAGCTCTTTGCCTACGTCGGGCTAACATCATGAAAAAGAAAAACTATAGTATTTGTTACTCGAACTATAGTGGATTTAATTTTCCCAGAAGGGTTCCTTGTTCCATGCACGCTCTGTGTGCAACATATATATATATATATATGATGAATAAAACCACGAAGGAAAAAAGAAACACAAACGGGTGCTCAAGCGCTTTCGTCTAATGACATCCTCAGGAACACTGGAGTGAAAGGACAGATCAAGGCAATATATAGGTTACAAAAATAAACATACATACATACATATTCATATATATACATATACATATATATATATATGTATATATATATATATATATATATATATATTACATATATATAGTAAGCATAGAAAAAATTGTGGGAGGAGCCAACATTTATAGTTTATGAAACAGATCACAAAAGAATAAAGAAATAAAAATAAATATAAATATAAATTGAGAAAAAATTAATTACCAAATAGTGCCTTAGTGATATATATGTCACAGCCTAAATAATCATAAAGAAATAAACAGGCAAATAAAAAACCACAAATATATATACATACATATATATATATATATATATATATATATATATATATATATGTATAAAAAGACACTTTTAGCACTTTGGCCGACCTTCAATATAAATTAAAATGGCTTGTTTATGGAACAGGTCACATTAAGCTTTGTATCAAGGATTGTAAATTCACTTTCAATGGCGAGCATTATCAACAAGTTTTTGGGATGGCCATGGGCAACCCTTTGTCGCCCCTTCTCTCCAATATTTATATGGAGTTTTTTGAAATTACTTACATTCCGAGAATCCTGGGGGTTGGCATCCCTTGGTTGCGGTACGTCGACGATATTTTGTGTATCTGGCCCATGAATCGTGACCTGGATGACTTCCTCCTTCAGTTAAATGACCAAGTCCCCTCCATTAAATTTACTTTAGAAGTGGAACAAGACAACTCAATCCCGTTTTTGGATGTGCGTGTTCATAGGGATAGCCCGTGTTTTAAGTTTAGTATCTATCGGAAAAAAACAAACAATTTGTCCTACGTACACTTTTACTCTGGACATGACACCCCTATTAAAAAGGCCATATTTTCCTCAATGTTTCTCCGCGCTCTTAGGATCGCCAGTCCGGAATACATCGATGCCGAATTGGAAAATATCAACGGTATTGGAAGTGAGTTGTGTTACCCATCTGCGTTCATGGAATCTTGTCTTAATAAGGCTAAACGAACCTTCTATCGTGTGAATAATAACACTCGCACCTTGTCAAAGAATATTTTAGTACTTCCATTTTTCCCGGGCTTCTTAGGCATTGCTAATGTACTTAAACTTTTGGATATCAGTGTAGTTTTTTCATATAACAATATTGTGAAAAACATCATAGTAAAAAATAGCCCTACCAATAATTTAGGCATTATCTATAAAATTGGGTGTAAGCAATGTGATTCCTTTTACATAGGTCAGACGGGAAAGGATTTGCAAACGCGTGTAAAACAGCATCAATATTCCGTTAGAACGGGACAGTTGTCCAGTGCCCTTTTTGTCCATTTGTCAGAGTTATCCCATTGTATTGATTGGAATAATGTTTCAGTTTTGTTTCACTCTAGCAACATTGTTAATAGAAATATTCTTGAGTCGGCTATAATTCAACTTACAAATAACCTTAACATGAGTAAAGGTCTGTTTCAACTCGATCCCGTTGCTCTGAATTCCTTCAGAATGGATTTAAACAAAAAGGGCAGGTTGTTAAATCTTTGGTAAAAATTTGTTTTTGTCTTTGTTTCTCTACAATTTTATTTTTCAATTTTTTGCTGTATGCGTGTATGTGTATGTATGTATGTGTATGTGAGTATGTGTGTGGTCATTGCAGTTAAATGTGTTTGTATGTATATGTGTGTATATGTATGTATGTATGTGTGTATATGTATGTATGTATGTATGTATGTATGCAGTTAAACGTATATATATATATTATATATATGTGTATGTACCTTACCTTACCTTACAACCTCACAAAGGTTCTGCGCGATGATTTCTCATTTCGCGATGTCAAGCTTGTATGTGTATATATATATATATGTGTGTGTGTGTGTGTGTGTTTGTATATATGTGTGTATATGTATATATATTTGGTTATGCGGGTATACATGTGTACGTGTATTATTTGTAATTTTTTCAATTTATATTTATTTTTATTTCTTTATTCTTTTGCGACCTACCGTTTTTCAGACAATAATTATAAAAACAAATTTGGTAATTTTTTTCCCTTATGCATATATATATATATATATTCTGTATATATTGCGTTTATATTTCGTATATATACCGTATATATGTTGTATATATATTTTATTGTTCTTTATATATCATCTAGGCATCATTTTGTTTTCCAATTTATATTTACTTGTACTTTTTTATTCGTTTGTGACTATAATATGCATATGTGGTAATTTTTCCCTTATAAATTGGTTGCCTCTCTTAAAATTTATCTTTCAATTTATTATTATTATTTTTTATTATTTTTTTAATAATTATTTTTTTTTTTTTTTTTTTTTTTTTTTGTGACATATATATCAATTTGGCATCATCTATTAAATTGATTGTAAAACTTCCCTTTTGAGCTTGAATTTGTAGACTCCACTTACAATATTTATATTTATTTTTATTTCTTTATTCTTTTGTGACCTGTTCCATAAACAAGCCATTTGAATTTATATTGAAGGTCGGCCAAAGTGCTAAAAGTGTCTTTTATATATATATATATATATATATATATATATATATATATATATATGTATGTATATATATTTTGGGTTTTTTTATTTGCCTGTTTATTTCTTTATGATTATTTAGGCTGTGACATATATATCACTAAGGCACTTTTGTAATTAATTTTTTCTCAATTTATATTTATATTTATTTTTATTTCTTTATTCTTTGTGACTGTTTCATAAACTATAAATGTTGGCTCCTCCCACAATTTTTTCTATGCTTACTATATATATGTATATATATATATATATATATATATATATATATATATATGTATGTATATATATGAATATGTATGTATGTATGTTTATTTTTGTAACCTATATATTGCCTTGATCTGTCCTTTCACTCCAGTGTTCCTGAGGATGTCATTAGACGAAAGCGCTTGAGCACCCGTTTGTGTTTCTTTTTTCCTTCGTGGTTTTATTCATCATAAATACTTTTCACGTGTCACTTTCGTGAAATAATTTTTCATATAATGAACACCACGCGTTCCTTCGCCTTGCTGTTCCCTCTATTGTCCCCGTTTGTGTCGGTGTTTGCTTCTACATTAATGAAGGGGCATGCAATTCGGATCCGACGAAAGTTTCTTACTAATTGTCTGGAGGAGCAGGTCCTTCCCAAGTCCCTCCTTCCGATTCGCCTCAGAGAAATGGACGACCATCCGTTCAACAACTTTAGCAGAGTAATTTTAAAGAAACATATTGAAGTCACCAGACAAAATGAGTGGTCCACCTTCAAAAATTTAGGCATTGCCAAACGTAATGTTTTGACTGTTATTCCCCAACCGTGGATCCAACCTTTGTTTGATGAAATTTACAACGAGTTGCGTCGGAGAACTTCTTCACTTCGAAACATTTTGGATCGCAAAATTAAAAGTCTCATTCGAAATAGTCAGTGGAGTAAAAAAGCAAGCTCAAAGTGTGTTTTGAACCTTTCTTCGAAAAACATTAGTGACGATGCAAAAAGTGCCCTTGGATTTGGTATGTCCTTTTATATTGTTAAAAAACCTACTGCTTTACAAATTTGTCATAGTCTTGCTCGTTTTGAAAAACAGTGTAACCTTCCTCAGTTTTTGGTTAACATAGTTAAAGGCCTGGTCTATGGTGCTGCGAATATTTCTTACGAAGATAACTTTCCTAAACGTTTCCGCAATAGCCTTTCACAATTAAAAAAAGATAGTGAGCTCCATATTACTAAAGCAGACAAGGCTAACACCTTAGTCATTATGGACAAAGTGGATTACATTGGAAAGATGAATGAGCTGCTTCAGGACCCCGCCACATACGTGAAACTTAGGAAGAACCCACAGGATGATGTCATCAAATCATTCAATAGTGGCTTGAAACGCATTCTCAAAGATCATAAGGATTTAATTCCCTTTTTTTGTCCACTTCACCTGCTCTGCCTTATCTTTATGGTCTTATTAAAACCCACAAACCGGGTAACCCTATGCGCCCTATTATTAGCTCGGTGGGCTCTATTACCTATAAACTCTCCAAATGGCTTGTTAATGTTTTGTCCCCCATTCTTGGAACTGTCTCTGATTCACACGTAAAAAATTCCATGGATCTCACTGAAAAATTGAATAATGTTCGCATTAATACCAACGATAGATTGATCAGTTTCGACGTTTGTTCATTGTTCACAAAAGTGCCGATTGATGATATGCTTGACTTTCTCGCCAGAGAATTACATAATTATGATTTACCATTACCTGCACACACTGTTTTGGAGCTTATTAAGCTTTGTATCAAGGATTGTAAATTCACTTTCAATGGCGAGCATTATCAACAAGTTTTTGGGATGGCCATGGGCAACCCTTTGTCGCCCCTTCTCTCCAATATTTATATGGAGTTTTTTGAAATTACTTACATTCCGAGAATCCTGGGGGTTGGCATCCCTTGGTTGCGGTACGTCGACGATATTTTGTGTATCTGGCCCATGAATCGTGACCTGGATGACTTCCTCCTTCAGTTAAATGACCAAGTCCCCTCCATTAAATTTACTTTAGAAGTGGAACAAGACAACTCAATCCCGTTTTTGGATGTGCGTGTTCATAGGGATAGCCCGGGTTTTAAGTTTAGTATCTATCGGAAAAAAACAAACAATTTGTCCTACGTACACTTTTACTCTGGACATGACACCCCTATTAAAAAGGCCATATTTTCCTCAATGTTTCTCCGCGCTCTTAGGATCGCCAGTCCGGAATACATCGATGCCGAATTGGAAAATATCAACGGTATTGGAAGTGAGTTGTGTTACCCATCTGCGTTCATGGAATCTTGTCTTAATAAGGCTAAACGAACCTTCTATCGTGTGAATAATAACACTCGCACCTTGTCAAAGAATATTTTAGTACTTCCATTTTTCCCGGGCTTCTTAGGCATTGCTAATGTACTTAAACTTTTGGATATCAGTGTAGTTTTTTCATATAACAATATTGTGAAAAACATCATAGTAAAAAATAGCCCTACCAATAATTTAGGCATTATCTATAAAATTGGGTGTAAGCAATGTGATTCCTTTTACATAGGTCAGACGGGAAAGGATTTGCAAACGCGTGTAAAACAGCATCAATATTCCGTTAGAACGGGACAGTTGTCCAGTGCCCTTTTTGTCCATTTGTCAGAGTTATCCCATTGTATTGATTGGAATAATGTTTCAGTTTTGTTTCACTCTAGCAACATTGTTAATAGAAATATTCTTGAGTCGGCTATAATTCAACTTACAAATAACCTTAACATGAGTAAAGGTCTGTTTCAACTCGATCCCGTTGCTCTGAATTCCTTCAGAATGGATTTAAACAAAAAGGGCAGGTTGTTAAATCTTTGGTAAAAAATTTGTTTTTGTCTTTGTTTCTTACAATTTTATTTTTCAATTTTTTGCTGTATGCGTGTATGTGTATGTATGTATGTGTATGTGAGTATGTGTGTGGTCATTGCAGTTAAATGTGTTTGTATGTATATGTGTGTATATGTATGTATGTATGTGTGTATATGTATGTATGTATGTATGTATGTATGCAGTTAAATATATATATATATATATATATATATATGTGTATGTACCTTACCTTACCTTACAACCTCACAAAGGTTCTGCGGATGATTTCTCATTTCGCGAGGTCAAGCTTGTATGTGTATATATATATATGTATGTGTGTGTGTGTGTGTGTTTGTATATATGTGTGTATATGTATATATATTTGGTTATGGTATACATGGTACGTGTATTATTTGTAATTTTTTCAATTTATATTTATTTTTATTTCTTTATTCTTTTGCGACCTACCGTTTTTTCAGACAATAATTATAAAAACAAATTTGGTAATTTTTTTTCCCTTATGCATATATATATAATATATATTCTGTATATATTGCGTTTATATTTCGTATATATACCGTATATATGTTGTATATATATTTTATTGTTCTTTATATATCATCTAGGCATCATTTTGTTTTCCAATTTATATTTACTTGTACTTTTTTATTCGTTTGTGACTATAATATGCATATGTGGTAATTTTTCCCTTATAAATTGTGTTGCCTCTCTTAAAATTTATCTTTCAATTTATTATTATTTTTTTATTATTTTTTTAATAATTAATTTTTTTTTTTTTTTTTTTTTTTTTTTTTTTTGTGACATATATATCAATTTGGCATCATCTATTAAATTGATTGTAAAACTTCCCTTTTGAGCTTGAATTTATAGACTCCACTTACAATATTTATATTTATTTTTATTTCTTTATTCTTTTGTGACCTGTTCCATAAACAAGCCATTTGAATTTATATTGAAGGTCGGCCAAAGTGCTAAAAGTGTCTTTTTATATATATATATATATATATATATATATATATATATATATATATATATATATGTATATATTGGTTTTTTTATTTGCCTGTTTATTTCTTTATGATTATTTAGGCTGTGACATATATATCACTAAGGCACTATTTGTAATTAATTTTTTCTCAATTTATATTTATATTTATTTATTTCTTTATTCTTTTGTATCTTCATAAACTATAAATGTTGGCTCCTCCCACAATTTTTTCTATGCTTACTATATATATATATATATATATATATATATATATATATATATATATATGTATATGTATATATATATATATGAATATGTATGTATGTATGTTTATTTTTGTAACCTATATATTGCCTTGATCTGTCCTTTCACTCCAGTGTTCCTGAGGATGTCATTAGACGAAAGCGCTTGAGCACCCTTTGTGTTTCTTTTTTCCTTCGTGGTTTTATTCATCATAATACTTTTCACGTGTCACTTTCGTGAAATAATTTTTCATATATATATATATATATATATATATATATATATATTATATAGGGCCGGATCTAGAAGTTGCGAGGCCATAGGCCTATATATATGAAAATATGGACTTAATTATCGGTACTATCCCAGCAATATTAGAATCCCGCATAGACAGAACTATGCCAGCACTTAAAAATTAAACCAAACCAAAATAATCACGCATGGAAATTGTATAAGAAATATAAATAAACCATACAAATAAGTATAAATTATAATATGAATCAAGATTTGTATCGAAAATATAAGACAATGATTTCTAAGATTTATATAATATTATAGGTAACTTTCCATAGTATACAAACGTTTTTCATATGTGATGTATAAGAGGTGTTGACATTTCATTTTTTATAATAGTGAGCGATCGACTTATCAGGCTAAATATTAATGCTTTAATATTTGGTTCAGATGCTCCTTGAATATTACAGCAATGCTTTTCTACTTTTCTTCGAACTAAACTCTTCAATTAATTGAGAATAATCTAATGAATTTGTTATATCGTTTTCTATTGATAATATAGCTAATGATTGCAATCTCGCTTGAGACATGGTGGAACGCAAATATGTTTTAATAAGTTTGAGACGCGAGAAACTTCTTTCAGCCGAAGCAACAGTAACTGGGATGGTTAACACTATTCGAAGTGCAACATAAACATTAGGATAAATCTCACTTAGTTGTTTTTGCACTATATAAACAAGGGCATTTCCGAGATCTGTTTTCTCAGGTATAAACCTGCAAAGTACTTTAAGTTCATAGAGTTCTAAATCATTAATATCACTTGAACAGAACGCGCAAAACGGCTTGAGCGAGGCCCCCTTTGGTGCGAGGCCCTAGGCGATCGCCTAGTTCGCCTATAGCTAAATCCGGGCCTGTATATATATATATATAAACTTTTCATCAATTTATTTTTTGAAGTTATAATGCATACAACATTTTAATGAGAATACCATAATAGAGAAGTGTTATTTCGTGTTTTGATTGAGTTTTAAAAATATAGGAGTCAGGGTTTTACAAGGGGATAAAAATAGTGTACCTATATGACTCAATCTCTCTCTCTCTCTCTCTCTCTCTCTCTCTCTCTTCCCTATATACAGTATATATATATATATATATATATATATATATATATATATATATGTTTTACATGCCTACAGGGAAAAATAAAAAGCTATTCAAAGGAACATCCGTGTAATTAATAACACCTCGTCACATTTTATTTTTCCGTGTGAGTACATCACTTAATAATTTCACGTGTTTGATTGTAAAATTCATCATATATATATATATATATATATATATATATAGTTACAGAACCCCCACCCAACTGGCTCAGGACGGTACCAGATGAGCCGGGTGTACCTGGCTATGTGCGGTGGAGAGCGCAAGAGAGCAACTCGCTCCTCCACCAAGCCGAGCCTATGCAACGAGGTTAACGAGGTTACGTTCGTTCCTATTCGGTGAAATCTTTTGTATCACTTTCTTCCTACACGAAAATAACTACTATTTTGTTGTAGATGTTTTTTTAGGGTCAATTTAGGCTAGGTTAGGTCAAGTTAACCTAACCGGTTCTTTTCCGTTTAATGTGATGTGGAAAAAAATTATAAAAACAACGTTTTGGGGTTGGAAGTAGTAAATTTATTAAGAAAAGTACATTTTAGGGTGGAGAAATTTGAAGTATGGTATAAACACAAACCTAGAAACAATGTAAGGTTACGTAGGTTATATAGGTTAGGTTAGGTTAAGTTATGTTATGCTACGTTAGGTTAGGTTCAGTTAGGTTAAATTAGTTTAGGCTAGGCTATAGGTTAGGTTAGGTTATAAGGTTATAATTACTGACATAGGTAACGCAAACTCTCTTAAGTAGTTGTTCATATCCACGACAGTGTAGTGATTGATTTGGAGTTCATCCAAAAATTGTCCTTATAATTTTTTTTCACTATACGGGTGTCCCAAAAGTCCCTATCTATTTTGTTGAAATAGGCTGAATTCCAAATGAATGTTTTAATGACATGATTGCATGCACCGTTCTAGGCAAATACGTGCATTAGATTTCTATTTTAATTATTTTTAAATTTTTAATTAATTTTTTCAGATCCATATCATTGGTGATGAATGTGCATGAACGCGTTATGATAGTAACCTGTCGCATCAGAGGAATGAAATGTTGTGAAATTAGAGACCGATTCTCAAGGTTTCATAAGCCTGGATCGACAGATAAAGCAATTCGTGAATTGGTGAACAAATTCAAAAGGACTGGATCTGTGCATGATGAAGGAAGAAGTGGACACCCAAGAACAGTACAACAAAACATTGAATCTGTTCGCATAATGTTCGAAGACGATCAAAGAATGTCAGTTCGCCAAGCATCCCACAAATTGACCATACCCAAAACAACTGTTCACAGAATCTTGCGTTCGACGCTGAAGAAGAAGTGTTATCACATTCAGCTGTTACACAGCTTACACGAGGAAGATTTTCCAAAACGAGCAGCAATGTGTGCGGAACTGGTCGAACAAATCCAAAATAACAATTTAATGGAGCACATTTTGTTTAGCGATGAGGCGACTTTTCACACCTGTGGTAAAATCAATCGACATGATTGTCACATCTGGGCTAATGAAAAGCCAACTGAGTTCACTAATTGGGAAAGAAACTCACCTAAAGTGAACGTGTGGCTTGGAATGACGAAGTCTAAGATTTACGGGCCCTTTTTCTTTGCAGAGACTACAATAACAGGGCCTGTTTACTTTGATATGCTTCAAAATTTTCTAGAACCTCAACTTCTTGAAGATGGCATTCTCAACAATGTAGAATTGTAGAATTGTTCAGACATACCTAAACGAGCGTTTTCCAAATCGTTGGATTGGACGTGGGGGGAAATAGGCCCTTGGCAGCGCGATCTCCGGATTTGACCCCATTGGATTTCTTTGCTTGGGTTTCATTAAATCAGAGGTCTATCGCAGAAATATTCGAGGTTTACCAGATCTGCGAGATCGCATTAGGCAAGCAGTTGAGAAAATAACCCCTGAAATGCTCGGAAATGTGTTCCGCAATGCAGCTTCCCGCTTTGAGATTTGCAGAGATACAGATGGAGCACATGTGGAAACTACTAATTAAGGTTTTTAATGGTGTAATACTTGTAATTTGTATAGAAATACATCTGTATTCAGGTCAGTGTGACATTTATTTGAAATTCAGCCTATTTCAACAAAATAGATAGGGACTTTTGGGACACCCTGTATAGTAAATTTCTCCACCCCAAAATGTACTTTTCTTAAGAAATTTATTATTTTCCAACCCCAAAAAGTTGTTTTTACAATTTTTTCCACACGTTAAGCGGAAAAGATCCGTCTAACCTTGCTTACTTATTCCTGTGCTATCGGGCCACGTTAAGATCCAGTGTCGCTCTTGAAAGGGCTCTCCATTCATCTCTCTGCTGCGCCCGCTCCCTCCATCCTCGCTGGTCTTCTCCACTTTGCTGGACATCCTCTTCGACACAGTACCTGCACCTCTTTTCCGGTCTTTCGAGGGGTCGCACTTCCTCCAAATTTCAACTAATAGGTGTAACAATTTTAACTACTCAATGGGTCACAGTTTATATTTATTTGACACCAGTTTGATTTAAAATTGCAAAATACTTTTTAGAGTGTACATTCAGAACGATACAAATACATCTCTGAAGTGAAATTCCCTATATATGATACAAAGTAATTACAGCTAGAGGGTGTCCCATAAGTCCACAGTTAAAGCGAAAATTCATCTAGCGGATTAAAAAATATTAAAAATTAAAAAAATATAAATATATATTTTTTTAAATAATCAATAAATATTTCTAAGCTTATTACAAACTATTTACTTTGTTTGAGTTTTTGTATTTTCGCTTCAATTATAACCGATTGGGACCTATTGGCCACCCTGTATAGTTAGGATACTTATAAAAGTAAATAAAACAAATGCAATCACATTTAATCATATTTAAGTTCACGAATTTGGTACATACAGTCATACATATATCATGCTAAAAATAAACAAAACCACTTTATTTGAAAGATATGCAATTTCTACATTCGCTTAAATATGGTTGGTTGGGTAGTATAAGAAGAAATTTTGACGGCAGAAGACAAATATTGATTCACCATTCAAATATGTACTCCATTTTCTTCTCTAACTTTGAATAGAAATATTGAATCGGCTAAGGAAATATTTCTTACCATGTAGTCAGGTTCACTATGTATTTTTGTTCAAATTTTTTGGAGATTAGCAAAACAGTACATTTTTGAGAAGCTTATGGCATCAGGAATGTGAAAAGTAATGTTTACATTTGCGCAGATGCCTGCTTGGCGGCCATTTTGGCGGCAGTTGCAACAGTGTTTATAAATCCTGATGCTTCAATAATTTTGCAGTATTTTTGCAGTAGTGTTGCAATATTTAATTTTATACTGTAAAAATTTATGTTAACACAACTAGTACACAATTATCTTGGTGTTGGTTAATATTGTGGTGGCTCTCTTTCTTTTCAGTGCCTGAGTCATCATGAGTGAAGACTCGGGAACCAGCAAGTTGAGTTCGGTCAAGTCGTCCATGAACACAGTAGACTGGAAGCAGTGCATTCTTTGTCAGGAGTCCACTGCCAGCAAAGGAACACTTGTTCAATATCCCAGAACAGAATCATACCAGAAACTACTCGATGTAGTGGAAGAAAGAGCCAGCTTACAGGATGGAAAATATGTTGACATCCAAAGACGCCTCAAAGACTTTACCAAAGAAATATTGATTGAAGGGAAACCCATGTGGCATCGCAGTTGTTATTCTGATGCCACAAATCAAATATCCATACAGCGACGAGAGACCGCTTCAGCATGCCATGTCTACAGGAACCTATGCTGTGAAAAAACGTGAGCATAAAAGAACAAGCTCTGAAATGGAGCAATCAGCAACCCCAGGCACCTCAGCACCTTTCACTAGATCTGCGACAGAACCGGAGGATCACTACTTCTTATGTCAAGAAGATGATGACCAGCGTCTCTTCACCGTACGAACTGAAAACGCCGGAAGGCACTTAGACGAGCTGTGGATATTTCCCAAGATACAGTATTGATGACAAGACTAAGCAATGCACTCTCACCAATGATGCCATGCGATAGTAAGATACCACAAACCATGCTGGACACGATATGTGTTCCATGTCCTGAGGGATGATGCCAGCAACCGGGCCAAGTCTACAAAACAGACCTACCAATGCAAGTACCATGCTTGATTGAGCTGATCAATCTCATGAATATCAAACCCAAAGTAAGGCTCATCTACCCATGGATGCCATCGAAAAAACCTACATATCTATGCTTGGTGGTAGTGATGAGACACAGAAGCACACTCCGACACTGACACGACAGTGGCTAAAGGACAAAATTCTGCAGAGTTACAATGTGAAGTCAGTGAGGCAGAAACAGAAGAAGAAAACCATCTGTTCTTTACTGTCCTGAAGCCTGCGAAGAAGATATGGTCTACACTTCCTTGATGCAAGATGCCACAAGTGAAATGGACAAGACAATGATGATATACAAGACAGCTAAGCTAATACGCAACAGCACACCATTTCGCTGGGAGAAGGAAACACACAATTACAGTATCCAGCACAAGAAAGGATGTCCCGACCGAGCGTACAGCCTTATACGGTGGATTTTGATGGGATCTGAGGAGGAGCTGCAAACGGAGATGAGGAGCAGGACAGTTGACAGGTCAGCATTGACCATAAGTCAGAATATCATGTATGCTTTCAAGACCAGAGACGAGTGCACCACGTGCCCAAGAAAGCCACTGACACATTTCGGACACCACACACGAGAAAACCCACAGGTTGTAGGGTTGGCACTCACTGTACATCATGACACCAGGAACAAGGCGCTGATGGACCTCCTCCATGTACAGAACTACTGCGTATCACACAGCCGTGCCTTGCTCCTAGAAACAGCAATTGCCAATGCTGTTGTGGAAAACACAAACAATTTGATGGATTGTATGTACCACCTTTCCTCAAGAAAGGTACATTTCTTCTTCGCTGTTGATAATACAGATTTTGCAGAGGACACTGTAGATGGCAAAGGCACCACACATGGCACAATCACCAGTGTATCAGAAGGCAGATGTGCCTGGAGAATCAATCGCACCCAATTTGGAAGTTAGTGAGGCAAAAAACCTGTCGGTTGTCCCTTATCATGTACCATCGAGCCTTGCAGTAAACCAAAACCTGGGCCAGTCAAGAAGCAAAGGAATTCAAGGCTTGTTCCACAGGTGTTGCTGAATCCTATGAACTAACCAATATTGGTTGGATGATTGCATCTGCTTTGTCTAGATCAACCGACAGTGAATCACAAAGCAGTATCCCAGGCTGGGCAGGCTACAAATCACTTGTGTCATCTAGTCAGTCACTGACTCAAGTCGGTGCCTTGCCTCTACTTCCAGAGGTCGCACATGAGTGGTCTACCATGCTGACTGTGATGTTGCAAGCGTCTCAGTTGAAGAGCTTGGCAGTTGTGAAAACCACCCAACTGTCATAACCTTTGACATGGCCCTGTACGAGAAGGCAGTACAGTTGCTAGATGCAAGACCTAACTTAAAAGAGAAGTTGTTCCAGACTTGGGGAGCTGCATGCTGTGATGGTGCACTGAGGGCACTCGAGCCTCAATAGAAAATTTGGCATAGATGATGCATGGATTGAGGCAGATGTATATGGGCCTGCTACAACGAGACAGATCCTCAAGTGCGGCCACTACAAGAGAGCACTCCGTGCACACATCCACTTACATGGCTCTGTATGAACTTGCTCTAGAACAGTTCTTCACAGAGATGCCAAACTAAAAGAAATCTGCTCGAAACCAGCAAATGAATTGCAGGAAGCCTGCAAAACACAGCTTCTGGGACAAGTGATGGAGCAGAATGCATCAGAATTGCTAACACTCACCTGCTTCAAGTCTTGAACAACGAAGATGTCATTCAACAGCTGAAGAAGTGGGAAGCTCAGAAATCGTCTAACGCTATGTTCAAGTCATTGATGAATTACCTCCACCGGGTTGAAACCATCTTGTTCTTTGTTGAAGCATCCAGAAATGCTGATCTCGTTCTCCATCTGGAGGCTGGAGAAGCACTCAGCAAGCTGTTTTTCGCAATGGATCGAATAAAATACAAACGCCTCTGGCCAAGGTACATCACCGACATGCACGAAATGAAGACAAGCCATCCAACAACATGGCTAGAACTTCAAGATGGAAACATATCTGTCACCAAGAGTGAGATTCCGTTCGTCTCAATAGGTGCAGACCATGCCTGCGAACATCTCAACAAGATGATGAAGGTTCATTCTGGCCTAATTGGCATTTCCAATAATGTGAATGCTAGGCAGCGGTTCTTCTTGGCTTCTCCAGAGATGTCGTGCCTCTCAACAGAGTTTAAAGGACAGTTCGGGCTTCAAGTAAACAAGCCAGAGGAACACCATGATGTACGACCCAGTGCTGTCAGGAAAGAACATGAAGCTGTTGACAAAATCAAGGTTGCAATACTGAGCCACGGGAATCCCTTTGCTGTTGAAGGTGACCAGCTATACAATTTCATCACACATGCAAATGTACGACAAGAGTATGTTCCACAAATCTTGGGCACCAGTCAAAAAGCAGAGCAACAAGATGTACATGTCTGGCAACAAGAAACAAACTTTCAAGTTCCGTGACCAGACAGTTGACCTAAAAGAGACCAAAGATCTCTATGGTCGGCTGATGGTTCTCACCAGGTCGAGCAAGGATATCGATCAGAAGAATGCAGTTGGCAACTATGAGTTCACATTGACTCCGAGAGCACTATTTGCAACAGACGGCTCAATGCTGCCATGCACTGACAAGTCCAAGCTGATACACAGCCTTGAGAAGCTGGCCAAAACAGATGAAACCCAGGAACAGACAGAAGCTCTAGCGGCCAAAGAGCAGGATGACGACAGAGGTCCTGTATCATCATCTCCATCATCGTCATCAAATCAAAAGATCGCCATTGTTGATGGAATGGTGCTTGTCCAGAAGATGACAAAGAAATCAGGGACAATCAGCACAGTCAAAGATCTAGCCCAATGTTTCAATGACAGGCTCGTGAGCGTGACAGCAGGGTTCACTGAGGTCATCCTGGTCTTCGATAAATACAAACCTGACTCACTAAAGGAGGAAACTAGAGAGAGACGACGACAAGGAAAAGCTCCTATACAGTATCAGGTTACAGATGATACGAATATCAAACACATCCTACTGGCACGGTTTCTATCGCACGATAAAACGAAAGCAGATTTGACAGACTATCTCGCCAAAGCAACCCTTGATTACAACAAAAACTCACCTCAGTTAGTCATCACATCAGCATCAGGTCACACCAGAAGCAACAGAAACATGCACTTTGAAGACAACAATCACGAGGAGGCTGACACATTGATGATCTGCCTGGCAGCGGAGGCATCACAGCGGTGTCCTGATGCACAGCTAGTATTCTTCACTCCTGATACTGACGTCTTGGTTCTGGCTGTGGCACACTATGACAAGCTCTGCAAAAAGACATCTATTTTGATGGTATCAGGTACAGTCGAAATAGAGCCAATCTGGAGAGCTTTGGGCAAAGAAAAGGCGCAAGCTTTACCTGTATTCCACGCATTCACTGGAGCAGACAATGTTGGAAAATTCTCAGGAATAGGCAAAACAAAATGGTTTCAGCAGTATATGAAAGCTGACATGTACTTAGTCAGAGCACTGATGAAACTACCGGAGAAAGGTGACCTAACACAGGAGGTGAAAGACGTATTGGCCAAATTTGTGTGCTCAAGCTACTGTCCCAAGGGTATTCACATTGCAAGTATCCCTGATCTAAGATGGTATCTGTTTTGTAAATACCTAGCTGAAAGCAACAACTTACCTCCTACACTCGGTGCACTTGAGGAACACATCCAGCGTGTGCGGTTACAAAGCCGAGTATGGTGCCAAGCCAATGTTATGCAGCAACAGCCTTTTCACCCGCTGAAATTTGGTTACTATCAGGACAAAAGTGGCCAAATACTGCCAGTCACCACAAAGGTTCCTCCTGCCCCGCAAGCCATCATCGAGTTGGTCAGATGCCACTGCAAACCCAACTGTTCTACACAGAGATGTTCATGCAGAAGGAATAACTTGCCTTGCACAGAACTATGCTTGTGCGACACAGAATGCGAAAACGATGCAGACTGTAATGTTGAATATGACACTGAGAGTGATGATGATGTGTAATGATGTGTCAAACTGAGATAGGAAATACGTCTATACGTATGCTGTTGTCATTACCAATAATTTGAGTGTGCATTTTTTCATGAAAATACAAACATAATTTCACAAACTTCCTCTTTTCTTGGTTTTTGGTGTTCATAATCACTAATTTGACATAAGCTTTGGATTCCCTGGGCCTGGAAACATAGGATTAGCATTTAGAATGAAGTTTCTATGTCAGTTACAAGCTGAGATATTCGGAAATTCTTATTTTATGGCGGCCATTTTGAAAATCCAAAATGGCGGCTATGCAGGCATCTGCGTAAATGTAAACATTGATTTTCAGATTCCTGATGCCACAAGCTTTCCAAAAATGCACTGGTTTACTAATCTCCATAAATTTTGAACGAAAGTGTTTTTATTGACATAGTGAACCGGACTAATAATGCGAAAGTTGCCCTTCTTCCTGAAGGCCTCGAAAAGAAGTCGATCGTAGTAAGGGAATGAACTGAGATTTTTTTACATTTCGAAGAGACAACTATACTCTCCTACAATCCTTAAATGAAGACGCATATGCAAATTACAAAGCGTATATATATATATATATATATATATATATATATATATAGGGTCAGCTCCGGCACACTTCGAGTTCAAGCCACTCGTAAATCCAAAAATTCTTTTTAGACATCTGGAGAGCGATATTTGGAATAATTGAGATGTTTATTATCAATCAGATAATCCGAAAATGACGGTATTCTTCAAAAAGATAATCATGATTCCTTAAAGAAGCAGAGATGCTTCGTTTCACACAGAAGGAATTATTTTTAGCTGATTTTATATTTAAGTTTATTTGCTTACAGTAATATTCTAGTTATACTTCCCAAAAGCAATTTTTTTAATAACAAAAATATTTAAAAAGGTTTTTAACCCTACGGTAGTACCGTGGGGTGGTCAAACACCGTTAGTACCATTGTGTGTTTGAACACCCCAAATTCAAAAAATTAAAAAAAATTACTAACGTTTCTAATATATTCATATAGCTGCTTCAACATATTCCTCCACCCACTAATGAACAGATTAATTTCAATGTAGCTGAAATTTTTCATTTTTGTGTAAAAAAAACTGGTCGAACAAAAAATAAAGTTTTGATTCTAAATACTCATTTATTAGGTAAAGGCGTGCAGGATTATACATGATATGATTTTTTCTCAGTATCATTATAAATTGTAATTATAAAATTATAAACATAAGTATATAAAAGCGTAATTGAGTTTAATTTTCTCATTCTTTACTACAATCCTAACTAAAGAGATCTGTCAATGTTGTGACATAAAAATAGCAAAAAGTTCTGTTACCGATTCCCTATAAAAAATATGTTGTTTATTCCTGCCAAAGTACACCAAGACAATAATAGAAAACATAAAAAATAATAGAAAACTCATCAAAATAACCGCAAACTGTTCCAATAAAATGAAATGGCAAGAAAAATATAAGTGAGGTCATTACAAAACCATGAAGGAGAGGCTTGTTTCTGCTAAACATCCTCACCATTACCTATCACTCTGATTCATCACCTGATATTGTACCTTCGCACTCAATGCAACTGACAAGCAACTTGCTGTGTTCTCTACAGACATGTTTACCACAATTGTTACACACTGTTTTCACCTTATGATCACGTAACCTTGCACAGAATGTATATCTCTTTGTACCCCGTGATGTCTGTGGCTGGGAGGGTGTTGAGGACTCTACAGCTCTTGGCAACATTCTTCTAATTCCTTCTCTGAGATCCTTCTTCAGATGTATGTTCTGCATTCTCCTCTTCAGAGTGTCCTCTATAAGCTGCATAGCTACATTCTTGATGAACAAGCGGCGCTTTAGCTTCTTCTGAGGGTTGTGACAGTATAGGATGTAGGAATTTATGTTTGAGATGTTCAGGAGAGTGTAGAAAACAGTCATGGACCAACGACGGCTATTTCTTAAAGTGTCATACTCCCCTGCCATCTGGTCGACCATATCAACGCCTCCTTTAGTTGAATTGTAGGTGATAATTTCAGGTTTCTTCTTATCACCAGAATTTGGGTCAATTCTGCCATCATAGTGCATGCTGCTCACGAGAACAACATTTTTTTTCTTCTTACTGTCTGGCGTGTATGAGACTAGTGTCACTTTATCTGTAAAGCCGAACATACTGTCATACCTAGCTCTGTTCTTTACCTCTAAGAATTCCTTAGGAATCTCAGGTTTGTTTTTTCGGAGTGTGCCCACCGCACTCAATTGATGGTCATCAAGCAGCTTTAGGAGTAGTGGGTAAGTGGTATACCAGTTGTCAAACGTGACATTTCTGCCTGATCCTGAGATCTGTGAGGTAAGCCTTGTGACCACAGCAATAGATGAATTGTCTACCTTGAATGGGCCATCAGGCTGTTTTCCTGGATATATTTCCATTTTACATACATAGTAAATTTTTGCATCAGTCATTGCCTGTATCTTTATTTCATACTTGGCTGGTTTGTTGGGTATATATTGTCTGAAGGGACATTTGCCCCTGAAGGCTGCAAGCATCTCATCAATTGTCACAAGCTCTAATGGGGAATAGTTCCTCAGACAGTTTTCAACAAACATCTCAAAGAGGTCTCTGATTGCGGCAAGCTTATCCACTTGCCTTCTTGCAGGGCGTGTTGCTTTGTCATCGAATCGTATGCAACATAGGAGAAAACGAAAGCGATGCAATGACATTGTCATTCTGAATACCTCTACACCAGTGCCATCAGAATCCCACAGATCATCAAGGGTCATTCTGTTGCTGTGATAAAGACCAGCTAAAAGTAGTAGGCCAAGAAAGGCTTTCATTTCTACAATGTCAGTGTCACTTGCCTTGCTAGTCTGAGCATAATTCTGTCTCTTGTCACTGATGAACTGGTTAGTCTTGTCAACCAATAAATCTACTATTTCAGGAGTGATGAAGAGTCCCCAGAAGTCAGTAGGTGATTGTGCATTTAGGGCTGTTCCTCTTGGTCCTTCTCTCCCCTGGAAGACATTATGAGGACGGGTACGAACTGTTACATTACGTACTTTCTTCTCAGACCACGTTTTCTTGTCTTTTCCCAGCCACCCATCACGTCTGGGCTGTTTCCGTTGGGGCTCTTGTGGTGAATCATCAGGCCCCGATTCATAGCAATCAGAGTCAGGACTATGCTCATCCTCCTCCACGAAATCTGATTCACCTTCACTGTCATCTTCTGGATCACTTGCAACGTCACATTCGTGCAACAACTTCCGAATCCTCTCCATCTCTTTTTCGTCGTCGGCCATCTTGTATCTGAAAAGTTAACATGAATTTTATAGCTCCAATCCATTAGAAATCTTCCATAAAGCAAATATTATTTGATAATCTGCATTATTATCTTAGATAAACTTATATTATTTTGCTTATATTATTTTATATTATACAGGGTGTCCGAGAATTATCTGTACAATTTTTGGCTGTTATTAAAAGTCAACCATGAAGTGTAGAAATTCCGGTTTTGTCCCATTTTACAGAAAATCTCATTAAGTTTTTTCTGATACCACGTTTTGACAAGTTTTTTAGAAATGTACGCGGGTGACAGACATTGATGATTTAAAAGCAAGAATCACAGCTGCTATTGAGCGAATTGATGTGGATATGCTGCAACGTACATGGCAACATTTGGAGTATCGATTGGATGTTTTGCGAATCACTAATGGTGCACATATCGAATGTTTGTAACAACGTTACTTTAATAAAAGAAACTTTTGAAAATACAGATTCTAAATAATCTTGTTTAAGAATTTTACGTGTGTTATCAAGAATTTTATTAAAAGATGAAATTGTACAGATAATGTTCGGACACACTGGAATTTCTAAAAAACTTGTCAAAACTTGGTATCAGAAAAAACTTAATGAGATTCTCTGTAAAATAGGACAAACTGGAATTTCTACACTTCATTGTTGACTTTTAATAACAGCCAAAAATTGTACAGATAATTCTCGGACACCCTGTATTATTATCCACTGAAAAGAAATTTTAAATAAATTTATAAATCATGAAAACTTACTTGGTTAGTACCGAGGGGTGACTGCATACCCCACGAGGACAAAATCTCGTCTACTTCTCACACAAGCAGGGGCAGGACTGCAGGACTCTTGGTGCTCCCTCCACTCACAGATTCAGGAAGGTACTGGGAAGAACAGGAATATTAGTGTTGCCAATTGAGAAATATGAGCAAAAAAAATTTTAGGGGGTGTTCAAACACCCCACGGTACTAACGAAGGGTTAATATAAATATAAATTTGTGTTATACGACTTATATTTTTAATACAAATTATATAAATTTCTTCGTCCTAAAAATTATTTTAAAAAAATTGCCTATTATTTTAACAGGAAAAAGTTTCTTTGATTAATAGTTTCATAGAAAAATATTAATTTCTTAAATTTTATATAGTTTTTAAAATTAAAGGTGAAATATTTTACCTAAGAAAAATTCATTTAATGAGACTATAAATACCCAAATTTATCAAACGCATCTGCAACTCCGAATAGCGTTGCGAGAAGGAGATTCTCTACATTGCGCGATAAATGTCTCGAGGTGAGTGGTTTGAATCTGATACTTAACCAGGCAGTTGGTTGTTTGAACCAAGTAGTTCTTTCTCTGTATTAATTCCATAAATTTACGATTACTTACAATTCGTACATGATCATTTGATCTTACTGTAAACGGTTCTAGAACACCTTCAAAAATCGTTATATTCGGATTATCACCCAGACGTAATTATTCCAAATGGAAGGTAACTCAGTATATATATATATATATATATATATATAATTTTAGTCGAAATCATTATTTTATAACAAAACCTCAAAGAAGAAATTTGTTCAAACCGTGTTGCCTAATGAACTACGAACGCTGGTATTCGATTTAGTAACAAGACGAAATAAAGGCAATGACACCTCATAGTTTACAAACAAAAAATACAAACAATAAATTTCACACATTATTCACTGAGTGCGAGATAAAATAAAGGTTAAATAAATAGAAAATTAATAACACTAAGAAATAAGGGAATCATAAAAAAAAAGATTTATAAGGTAGAAAAAAAAAAGAGAGTTTATTTTTGAAGATGTCATTTTGAATTATGAATTAAAGGTATTTTTTCCACTTGGACGGAATCGACACGTTTAAAACTCCAAAAAAGGTAATTATTTGGTTAACAGCACAGGATTGAACTCTCTCTCTCTCTCTCTCTCTCTCTCCTCTCTCTCTCTCTCTCTCTCTCTCTCCTTAAGCAATACAAAATGAAAAATTATTTCCAAATAAACTGCGGAAGAAATACATTACAAATAATCTAATACATGATTAACTCTTTGCCAACCAATTCAGATTTTCCATCCAACCATGCATTCGATAATTACACTAACCATATTTATGCTTGTGGTAACCAATTAGATCGTTAATGCAATCCTAACATGGTTAGTTTCAACCCACATTTGTATTAGTTTTGCAAATATTTAACCCAATATTTTGGGGTTTTCAACTAATTGTTTATCTCAATTTATATATTTTGGATTCATGATACAAATTTTATACAATATTTATTTATTTTTCGTATTTCTAAAAAACGGCAAAGTTATTAATGACTTTATAACTTTTTTTTCAGTTTTAATGTTATTTTTTTGCCGTGCTTTAATTAATTGCTGTTGGAAGACATTAAAAACCCATTTGCGTTTATTTAGTTATATAATACATATTTTTATTCAAATTCCAATAGTATACAAAATTCAAATTTAGGAATTCAAACATGTATATTTTTGGTATGTGTAAAAATTTAGTTACAAACATAAATACATAAATATGTACGCACGTTATATATACTGTATATACACCGTCTGTCAAAAAAAAAGGGTTGACTCTAAAAACAGCCATGAAATTAACATTTATTAACCAACCATAATGAAACTCGTACAGAGCAAAACTATATAAACAGTATATATGTACACCAATTTTGAGATTATTATATTCAAAATTAATGATTTAATGAGGATTGTTTATGTTCAACAAATTTTGTTGGTGAACATCGGCTCCAGTTTTGAATTCTGGTTCACAAAGGTGGTAAAAATTTGGTAATAAAATTTTTATTCTCATTTTAGTTATAAAATACATCATAAGATTTATAAAATATAGGAAATGCCGCCATTAAAAAACCATGGAAATTAAAAAAGGATTTTGAATTTCGAAACAGAATTTAAATCTTAAGTTTACAAACGAAGTCAAATTAGCATTTTACTCTTTTGGAATTCCTATTAAAAAAATTGGTCAATGCGTTTCCGTTCTGTTTCAAAATTTTCTTCAATCTTGGACGAAATTCTTCAATGGTTCGATCGATCTGCTCCTGTGGTATCTCTTCTCACTTCTCCATAAGAAGCTGATGCAAGTGATCAACATTTCTCACCCCGCTCCTGTAAACTCTATGCCAAATTTTCCCAGATTCCATAGTCAACAGGGTTCAAATCAGGACTATTAGGTGGCCAATTTTAGGGTTCAAGTAATTCTGGGACATTATTTTTTAAGTATTCCACAGTTGCTATTACTGTATGGGACGTTGCTCCGTCTTGCTGAAAGAGATAATAACTACCGTTGGACAGATTTTGCATTTCGGGAAGCATGTTTCGCAGCAGAGTATTTCGATAGTACTCGGCATTGACTTTTACACCAGGCTCAATAAAATGAATGGATGTTTTTCTTAACTTTGATATGCCAACTGACACCATGACACTAGCTAATAAATGACTTCTGGTTGCAAAACGTCTGCTATCAGGTATTTCATTCTTACATTGGACGTGCGAGTGAACTCTGTCACTTTGACTGCTCCGAGGTGGCACCACAGTGAATCTCTTTTCATCAGTGAAAAAAGCCTTTGAAATTTTTTCACATGTTACTCGCTGTAAGATTTGTTTTGATCTTTGAACTCGTTTCTGCTCATCAGTTTGAGTAATCTTTTGCCCATGCACTCTTTTGAAAGGTTTTAGTTGAAGATCTTGTTTAATTATGCGTCTCACACTAGTTTCTGATAATTGTAACTCTTTTGATATGCGAGCTGGTGTCATATGGGTTCCTGGCTGGTTTTCCTTACTTAATATACGTTCTTCGACGTCGTCAATATTGTCTTGTATGCGAACAGTTTTTGGTCCCCCACTTCCCTCTTCTTTTGATATTCCCAGTCTCGTCGGAGAGTAGTTTCGTTCGTTCATATCACTTTTCTAGTCTATAATGCTTAATTATAATCTTATCTTCCTCTGAAAATGGCATATTCACTATATTTTATAACCCTGCAAAAAGAATTGTATATTAGAATTTACAAAAGTGAAAATGGAAATAAAGGATTCTTGATTAGTTTGTCGAGCATCAGTTGTAGTATTATTAGAGAAATATTTAATAAATCGTTATTTTTGATAGCTTCGAACTGAAATTTTTTTTACAGGTAGATGTTTTATGTATCTTTCACGTGTATAAGTTTCATACTGATTGTTTGAAAAATGTTGATTCCATGGATGTTTTTAGAGTGAATCATTTTTTATGGGCAGACGGTGTATTGTGTATATATACAGGGTGGTGCAAAAGTCTGGACCCATAGGCGGTTTATATGGAAAAAAAGTGTGGCCTGCAGGAAGTTTATTATGAAATGAAATTTAATTAACCATACACCAGTGACTAAATTATGTTAAATTTAACGTTCTACGTAGTTCAGAATTTACAATAAGTGTTCGAATTGATGTCCATCTTCTTCCAAACACTCCTTCTTTTGCGTACAAAAGCACAAGCTCTATTCTTCCTGCTGTTGTTAACTTCTCTGCCATAGGGTAACAGTCTGAAAAATATTTAGTAAAATTATAAACAAAAATTAAATTATAAAAACTATTATAAAAATCGAAATATATTTTTTATATAGTAAATTGCCTATGGGTCCAGACTTTTGCACCACCCTGTATATTAGGGTGGCCCTTATTTTTCAACTTTTGAAATTACTTGCTCCCAACCCCTAATCTTCTTCCAATATATAAAAAAGTGCTCTGTGCAAATTTTCAGCTCAATTGGGCTATATTAAGGTGGCCCCCAAAGGCCCTAAAGTTTCAAAATTCACCGCTAATTGGTATTTCTAATATAAAACCCTTATAATTCATTTGCAAACTTTGTTTGGGAAAATAATCACAAAGCATAATTGAAAGTGAATTTTATTTACAACAAATAATTACGCCGCTTATATAGGCCGCAGGCGCAGAACTTTCTAGAACCTTCCAGAAGCGGTTTTTTTACGCACTTATGATACTTTTCAATTTCCGTGAATATCTCGTCCAATTTTGGTTTTAAGTAAATAATGGTTACAACTAAATTTATTGTAAATTGAATTCTCTTTCGATCATATTCTATATTTATTTCGAATAAAACAATGTAAAGAAGATAAAAACGGTTTTATATGAAAAAATATCAATATTGTTAAAATCTGAAAATGTAGGGCCTTTGGGGGCCATCTTAATATTGTCTGATTTAGCTGAAATTTTACACAGAGCATGTTTACATGGATTAGAACAACTTTGGAGGTTGGGAGATGAAAAATATTTCATTTCAGAAAATCACATACAACTAAGGGCCACCCTATTACATATATATATATATATATATATATATATATATATATATATATATATATATATATAGCTATGACGAAAAGAGTTGAACTACCTTAAAAAAATTTGAAATGAGAGTTATTAACAGAAGTTTCTATAAGATCACTGATGTATTTTCAGTATTGATAATGAATTTATTAACACTTGTTAAGATTTGTGAACTTCCTCAGAAAGATTTTGTGTAATTATTATTTGCTATATTACTATTAATATGTGATACTTTTTACAATTTTCGTAGTTTCTTGGTAAATATATTTAAACTCTAAAGTAGTATAAAATTCATCATATTGACTGCACATCATTACTCAAATGTATGACGCAGGTTCATTATATCAGCCAAACTTAAAACGTTTTAGGGTGAAAACTTTACCATGAAAGTATTTCTCAATAGCTAGCTGCATATTTATAACCCTCTTACGTACTACTTAAATGAGGGGCTCCCCGTACCTTCGGTCACCGGTGGTACAAAATGTACAAATGAATTTATAAAAGAAAAATAAGCAGTTGATTAAAAAAAAACAAGAAGAGAGAACTGTAATATCTTTTTCTGACCTGTGTCTTAAAACCAACCCTGGGAAAATGTTTCCAGAAAATATTATCTTTGTTTTTAGTGTCAAATTGTCACTTAGTTGTCAGCTAGTTGTCAGCGTAGTTAAGAACTTAAGACGCTGGATCATGGATGCTGCGTCTTGAGATAAGCTCGGGCGAGGACTTTGTTCAGATTCCACGTTAAACTGTAGGTCTAAGGTGGGGTGATAAACTTGACCTTTGTCGGAATGATCAATTCAGGCTGAAGGTTTTTTTTACTAAGGTTATATACAGCATTAACTCACCTAAGTTCACTACCTGTTTATTTTTATATGCAAGGTAGTGGTTTATATGTGTGTGTGTGTGTGTGTGTGTGTGTGTGTGTATACGTGCGTAAATATTTTATGGACATACATGGGTGTGAACTCATCAAAAATCACGTTAAAATTCAATTTTTCCCTTTATTTCGAAAGCTCCATTTAAGAATAGATTTAAGTCCGCCAATTACGCTAAAAGCTTATTAATATTCAACATAAATTACATGTTTAAACCTCATTTAGAAAGTGACAAGGTAAACTATACGATATTCGTAAAAAGAATTCGCTTCACCGAAATTAAAAAAATTTGATTTTTGAGGAGTAAAAGTGTCCTGCGAAATGTCAAAATATCTAAAAATGTGATGAACTCTGATAATTCGCGGTTCAAAAAAGGGACATTTTGACTTTATAATAATAATTTCTATAAGAAATAAAATTATTTTATTTTACATTGGTTTTACAGTTAATTAATATAAAATTCATATATTGAGCGTTTGAACAAATAAAGCTTTCATTTTGTGTCTTTGATGTTCCAATATTTTACGTTATTTTTGTGACAGTTCAGCTAATGAATGCAAATTTTTAAAAAGTTGCATATATATATATATATATATATATATATATATATAGCGCCTCGGTGGTGTAGTGGTTAGCGTCGCTGACTACGAATCCATCGGCCCTGTGATCAAGAACCGTGACGACAGGAGGCGGGCAGCAGAACCCAGCTGTTCATCCTTCCACACAATAAAGAAATTGGTTGGTAGATAAATGGGTGCCCTGGGTAGCCTAGTGGTTAAGACGCTGGGTTGTTGGTGGGGCATGGTTCGGATTCCACGTTAAACTGTAGGTCTAAGGTGGAGTGACAAGCTTGACCTTTGTCAGAATGAACAATTCGAGCGGAAGCAAAACAAAGGTTAACCAAGATTATACATATATATGGAATTTTATATATATATATATATATATATGGTGGTCTAAAAGAAAGAGTGAGATGAAATAGCTGTAATTTATTGTAGTTACCCTGGTTTTGTTTTTTGGAAAAATTTTTCATGCTGACGAATGTCAGGCTTGTCACCCCACCTCGGACCTACCGCTTAACTGAAAATTCAAAATACGACCTGCCAATGAAGTCTGAAATCACAAAGTCCGAGCCGGGAGTCATCCGACGACCTCAGCGCCTTAATAGTTATCACAGGAGGACTAGAATGCGGCCACTAATGCCGCCCATTCCTCTAACACCTCAATTACTATTATTTTGAGCATCATCAGAATTCGAACCCTCGTCCTCAGTGTCTTCACCTCACTTCTATATTTTATTTTGCAATTTTTTCTAGTTTCTATACTTTCTTTCTGTGGTTCCTACGTATATATTTCATATAGTGTATGTAAAAATTATATTTCATTTTTCACATACATTTATGATGTCATCAAACTTGTAATTTTATTTTACATTTTATTTTTGAATACTGTAATAACACAGTAATATACTGTATATACTCGTGTATATATATATATATATATATATATTTATATATATATATATATATATATATTTGATATAGGGATCTTTCAAACATATATATTCGTCACGTCGAACTGTTTGTGGCTCCGCGCATCGAGTGAATGATATAGGAATGTAAACTTAATTGGCTTATTGGTTTTGCAGTTAGAAAGTTGAAGTTACTTGATTTATAAATTGAAAGAGCAATGAATGATTCTAATTTTAGATTTCTTCTTTTCTCAGTTCTAGTTTTGGCCAGGGACACATGGAAGGAAATCAGTGATGAAGATGAAGACAAGGAACTTCATAGATTTGCAATGGAGCATGGTGAGAAAAATTATATATACACGCGCAGATGAGGAAATAATTTCGCCTAAAAATAAAAACAATTTAAAAATCATAAAATAAATTTTATCGCTGCAACGAAAAAGCAGAAAATATAAAAAAAGAGGAATATTTACCAATTAGTAATTGTTTATGGTTTTCCATATTTTACGCTTCTAGGCGAACTTTTTTCCGTAACTGTACCATATACTTTATACTTACTTTCGTTACTTTGATGTTTTCGAACAATTGTTTAGGATCGACCGGCGTTCGACTCCTCTGCAGCCTTCCGCCTCCCGCATTTTGGGGATTTGATGAAGGAGAGAGTTGCTGCTTTCTCTCAACTGCCCTCATAGCCAGCTACGCACGGCTGGACAGGAGCCTGTCGAGATGATTCTTCAATGTATTCAGGTTGCAGAGAGCTGGCTATACTGTGTGTGGCTATACTGTGTATATATTATATATATATATATATATATATATATATACGGGATGAATTTCACAAGAAAACACGTGAAATGAATGAATGCTGCAAACCCACAAGGAAAAAGAAAAACGATTCCAAGGCCTTTCGTGTATTCAGAGCTACACCTCCCTGACGAGGTGTAGCTCTGAATACACGAAAGGTTGTGGGTTTGCAGCATATATATATATATATATATATACATATACAGTGTGTGTGTGTGTATACGGTGATTACAAAGTCTTTATGTAACTTTAAACTTTAATAAATTTTGATGTACACATGACAGAAGTAAACTGTAAACGGCATATGAAAACCTAATTACACTGATCAACAAAATAGAACTTTCTCCCTCCTTCGAATGAATTTATGTTATTCCAATGTACTTTTTTAAGCTGATTACAAATTTGAAAACAGAATTTTTCTATCACCATCAATTTCGAAGGAAATGCAAATGAAAATTAACAGATTTTCTTACTGTTTTGGTATATTTAATCGTACAAAAAGAAAAGAGTACCTTACCTAAAATGTTTTTGCGGCTGAATTTTCGCTTATAACTAGTACTTGGGGCTTCTCTTATAATTGTCCAACAGTAGTCGGCCAACATACTGGGGCTATATCTTCCTTGGTACCGCTTTTCCATGGTTGATATATCCTGATGAAATCTTTCACCATGCTCATCGCTGACAGCGCCAAGGTTTGATGGGAAGAAGTCCAGGTGGGAGTGCAGGAAATGCTTTGTCAAATTCATGTTATACCCCATGGCTTGGTATGCACTGAGCATTTGCTCCACCAATGAAACATAATTTTCTGATTTGACGCAGCCGAGGAAATTCGTAGTCACTTCTTTAAAAGCCTTCCATGATGTTCTTTTAACCTCACTCAAAGACTCCTCAAATGCAGTCTTTCATCACTTCTCTGATCTGTAGGCCCACAAAAATGCCTTCTTTGATTTTTGCTTTACTGATTCCAAGGAACTTCTGTTTTAGATATAGGAATCCAGGTCCATCTTTATTCCTGGTTTTAACAAAATTTTTTACAAAACCAAGTTTCATATGGAGAGGTGGTAAGAAAACTTTTGCTGGATCTACTAGGGATTAATGGGCAACTTTTTTCTGTCCTGGAACTAAATTTTGTCGAAGTGGACACTCTTTCTGTGTATAATGACTCCCCTTAACTCGGCTGTCCCACTCGCTAAAGAAACAAGAGAACTTTATGCATCGTAACTGTAAGCCGAGGAGAAGTGCAATCCCTTTCAGATTACCACAGATATGCCAGGAGTGTTTATCATAGTCAATATGTTTCAAAAGTAACTGCATATTGTCATATGATTCCTTCATATGAACTTTATGTGCAATCAGAACCAAGATAGACATTACCGTTGTGCAATAGTACAGCTTTTAAACTCAACTTTGATGAATCGACAAAAAGCCTGCATTCCTTAGGATTGTGCTCTCGACCAAGTGCCTCCATGAGAGCGTTCACATCATTACAATACACTAAATCACTTTCCATGGAGGAAAACGATATGAAGTGTGTCTGGCGCTTAAGAAATGATGATATTTTTATAGTCTTTTGTAAGAGATTCCAACCTTTTAATCTAGAACCTAAGAGCTCAGTCTGATTTTTAAATATGAGTAGATTCAACTCTCTGATAAGATCATTTAATTCTGACTTGGGAAATTAAATGACGTTCATCCGATGAAGATGGTTGAAATTGTGTATCCATGTCATCTTGTCTGTCCAAAGGTTCATTACGAGATTCATCATCAGGTTCATCATCATCTAAAGTCCATGTGTTTGGTGGTTTTGGTACTAGCAAATCGTCACAATATGAAAGAGGTCGTATGGCTGACAGTAAATTAGGATATTGAATCACATGTTGTGAAACCCGTGCACACAGCAAAATAAAATGCGCACAGGCTCAAGCGTATCATGAGTGAAGACAGTAAATGAAGTAATTTCAAAAATTTCAGTTTAATGAATTCTAGAAAGAACAAATTAAGAAACCGCTTAAAAGAAAATCATTTGGACATGCTCATGCGAATTAAAAGTTACTTGAATCATGACGGATGTATTAATCTTCATAGAGTTTATTTGGAATGGGCAAATGCTAAAGATCGTAGGGAGAAATCATAATCATACTTAAATGAAAGACACTTTCATTTAATGTTATTTTGATTATATTTTATTTTATTGAATTTTATTATTTTTTATTTTATTCCTATTTTAAATTGCTAAATGCTAAAAATTGTTTTGAGAAATAACTAAAATAGTCATTTTCAATTAATGTTATTTTTATTTTATTTCTTTATTTTGTTGAATTTTATTTTACTATTTTTTATTTTATTCATATTTTTAGAATGGATAAAATGTTTTCTTTTTTAAGAATATATAATATTGTAAATAGTTTTTTAATATCCATTTAATAGTACCGTAATGATCAAGCTATCACCTTATGGAAATAATATTTATTAAGTATTTAATATTTATATATATTTAATTTTGAAGATAATGGCGCTCAGAAAAGTTTGAACAATTTTTCACCATGAATCTAAATGTATGCACAACGAAAATTTCTTGCGCACACGGACTAAAAAAAATTAGAGGGAACATTGGACTTCTATCTCGATCTCGAAGGGGTTTAAATTGCAAATCCCTCAAAAACAGTGGGTAATAGAAAAAAAACTTGTTTTCATTTTCGTAATCAGCGTAAAATAGAACATAATAATCACCCACATTTATCCAAAGGAGAAAAACCTTGCTGAGCAGTGTAATCGTACCTAAAAGGACTTCTGAAAATTTTACGATTTAGGTCATTTCAAGTAGACAGAATAATCGCTGAAAACAAATAAACGCATGGATGAAAAACAAATGAAAATCATTTAGTTGAGATTTGAACTAATAAATACAAGCTTTAAATTCGCAGCAATTCCCTCTGCAAGAGTCGAGCTTAAAATTGTAAGATGAACTTACAGCTTCAATCGTTTCATTTTACTGTACAATTTGTGTATGAAGTTAACAAAACTATAAGATATTTGTATTTTGCTTCTCTTCTTCTCTTTCGATGATGGGGTGGAGCATTTTTGCCGGCGTTCGCCTTTGGCCCCTCCTTCCAACATAAAAAAAGATGATCCGTTTCTAATTTTGTATCAATTAATAGAAAATTATTTAATTTTCTATTGATTTTTATTAATGTTTTTATCACACTACATTATAAATTTCAAAATCTCAACATAACCGCCATCTTTCTCGATACATCGTTCAATCCGATTTTCCAAAAACCTGAAAACATTCTCCAGCTGAATGATTTCATGAATTGCATTTGTGATCGTAGCCGCAAGTTTATCAGAAGAATATAACATGGAGCCCAAAAGAGTAGGAGAGAGAGAGAGAGAGAGAGAGAGAGAGAGAGAGAGAGAGAGAGAGAGAGAGAGAGAAAGAGAGAGAGAGAGTCCCTAAAAATTATGCAAGTCTAAATGTAAAACTCGTAGAATTTTTAATCTTTAAGTGTAGAGCAAACGGCGAAAGCATTTTAAAGATTGAAGTTTCCTCTTTCGAGTGGTATACAGGACATTTCATGAAACTTTGATATCAATTTCATTTTAGTAAAAATCAAAGAGTCTTCTCTTAGAAGTAATGGATTCATGCTATCAGTCATAGCAGATGGTAAAACGAGGATAGTTTTTCGAACGAATTTATAGGAGTTTCCTTATAGAACTTCGGGAAACGCCCTTTTTACTTTCTCGTTTAAAAGCTGTGAGTTTCACAACCTTAATCCTCTTAAAAACAAGACAGAAACAATACCACGTTCAGTCTGCCTTCGTAGAGAGATAAAAACTGATATATTATCATCACTCTGCTTTTTAGGAACTCTAAAAGCCGTTTATTTCAATGGAATTTAATAACTTTCAGATCTGAAAAGGGATCTTTTCGTGTTTTATTTCTTAAGATCCATTTTAAAGTTAAATGGAAGCACGCAATAATTTAATGTATCCCAATTTTTTAGCTTGATTGACGTTATTTCTTATTTGTTATGTCACTTCATGGCTATATTTTTGTTTAATTATTTTTGTTTTATTTTTTATCCTTCTGGGAAAACGTGGGTTGAGAATGATCCCCGCCTTTCTTCTGAGTGTCGTAAAAGGCGACTATACGAAGACACCTGGAAATGGAATTATATCCTCCGCTTCCCTGTACGTAATAGGACCGGAGAGTGGACTGGGGTTCAATCCCTGGAAAAGTATTCTCCCAAGAATGGCCACGCTAATGCTACCCTCAGAAGTTTTTGGAGGGCTTGTATTGAACAGTGGAGTGCTAAAGAGGACAACTCTGTCGAGATGGACGTTTTACCTTATTTGTTCATTGCAAAATGAATCTAAAAGGGAGTAGTGACGTCGCATCAGAAAGAATAAAAGGTATATATCAATGCACCTCGGTGGTGTAGTGATTAGGGTCCTGACTACGAATCCATCGACCCCGGGATCGAAATCCGGTGACAGCAGAGGACGCGCAGCAAACCCAGCTGTTCATCCTTCCACATAATAAAAAAATTGGTTGATAGATAAGTGGGTACCCTTGGTAGTCTAGTGAATAACACGCTGGCTGCTGGTGGGGCATGGTTCGGATTCCACGTTAAACTGTAGGTTCTAAGTGGAGTGACAAGCTTGACTTTCGTTAGAATGAACAATTCGGGCGGAAAGTTAACAAATGTGTGTGTGTGTGTATAATATATAACGGGTGTCCCAAAAAAATGACTCACTCTTAGACAGCCCTTTACTCATATAATTTTATTTGTTTCAGGCCATACTAACGTGAATATAATGGCAGACGTACGACTAACTTTTGAAGAAAGAAAATTTGTCATAAAGTGCTACTGGAAGTACGAAAACGTCACGGAAGTGCAAAGACAATTTAGAAGACAGTTTCACAGAGATCCAACCAACGCGAACGCACCATTGCTCGTATCAGAGATAAGTTTGAAGCAGATGAACTGTTCAGGACGTCCACAAGCAACGTCTGGAAGACCACGGACGTCCCACCAGCCCCGCAAGAGAAGAACAACTGCTGGAAACCCTCCTCCGATCCCCAAAAATCCATACGACAATCGGCTCGTGAGATAGGAATCCCAAATCGAGCGTCCATCGCATTTTGAAACGAGTCCATTGGAAAAGTTACATTCCAACATTATCCACGCTCTCACTGAAGATGATCCTGACTGGAGAGTTGGATTTTGTGAATGGTACCTGGACAAAAGCGCGGAAGATACAGCGTTTCCAGACAAAATTGTCTGGAGCGATGAGGCCTCCTTTAAGTTAAATGGCTCAATTAATCGACATAATTGCACCTACTGGGCTCCTCAAAATCCGCATGTTACTTTGGAACAACATTTGAACTTACCAGGGGTTACAGTGTGGTGTGGGATATCAGCATTGGGCCTCGTAGGACCATTCTTTTTGACCAAACTGTCACTGTGCCGTTTACCTAAACTTACTGCAGGAATCCGTCGGTCCATGCATTGAAGAGATGTTTGGTGACGAAGAGAGTTACTTCCAGCAAGATGGAGCACCTCCCCACTAACCATCGTGATGTAAGGGTCTATCTCGATGCAACTCATCCGAACACATGGATTGGGCGCAGAGGTTGCGTTGAATCCCTGCACGTTCACCAGACCTCACACCAATGGACCTTTTTTTATGGGGATATGTGAAAGATAAGGTTTTACGCCGCAAAACCTGCGACAGTCGATGAGTTGAAAGAGGAAATTGAAAGACAATGTCTCGCAATTCCAAATGAAATGATTCGTAATGTTATCGAATCCTTGGTCCGCGTTATCAGCTGTGTCTGGAAAATGGTGGTCATCAGTTTGAACATTTGCGAACACGCAGGTGAGTAGACTAGACTAGGGGGAAAAAGACTAAACTTTTCTTTAATTTAATGTAATGTTCTTTAATTTAACCTATTAGACTTGTATCTATGTCAATAAACACTGCATTTATTGTCATTCAAAGTGTGAGTACATTTTTCTGGACACCCTACACGTATATACATATTTAAATTTCTTTAAATTATTGTATTAAAAGACCAAATAATTAACGCTGATTATTATAACCGGAAAACCATTTAAACAAAAATAGCTTTTATGTCATAATATTTTTTAACCAAGATAACCTTTAAAATTAGATCTATGCTCTATGGTATTTAGGGGAGAATGATGAGAAAGCAAGTAAGACAGAATCTTATTTAGGAGAGATTATATATATATATATATATTATATATATATATATATATATATATATATGATCCATATCCAAAACTCAGTCTGATGATTAGAAGCGGTTTTGGACTTACAAATACTCTACTAAAATGGTTCGAATACATGTCTTAATTAGTAAAGCGGTTCAGTTCGGATTTGGACTGAGCTCTTATTCTTCGTTTTGAATGGTGCCCATTTAGACGGTTTAATTCCAAAATCCATTAAATTTTATAACTTGTTTGAGGACGGATATCGGATTTTAAGACTATGGCCAATATCCGATAAGATTCCGAATCTAATAATTCACATCCGTGAAAACATTTAGCTTCTCTTTTTTCTTTTTTCGTGTTTGTTTTTCTTCTTTTCTTTGTTTTTTTTTATTTATCGTCCGAATCCTTTCTCTCCAAATGAAGATTCATCCTGACATTTTCTTGTCTCTGATTCTTCCTTCAATCTATATTATAATAAGAGAGCTGTCCGTCTGTCCGTCTGTCCGTCACACTTTCAGAAATTGTGAGAAAAAATTGTGTAAAAAAAATTCAGAAATTGTATTACGGGCGGCTATGTGAAGCTCAAGATTTTCATGACTGTGTCTTTTCTGTAGTTTAGCAATGGGGGAAGGTGGGTGGGGGGGTAATGGGGGAGGGTGGGGTAATGGGTAGGGGTGGGGGTAATTGGCGAGGGGGTTAGCCCCAAGTTGTATGAATGGGGGTGAGGAGGTTTTGGGATATACAGATTCAGAAATGTTGACACAATGTGAGGCTCAAAATTTTCACGCTGGGTTCTTTTTTTGTAGTTTAGCCTGTCTAACCGTCAGCGAAGCGGCGGGAACTGTACTAGTAGATATATATATATATATATGATGAAAAGAACCACGATGGAAAAAGGAAACACAGAATGGTGCTCAAGCGCTTTCGTCTAATGACATCCTCAGGAACAATGAGGATGTCATTAGACGAAAGCGCTTGAGCACCATTCTGTGTTTCCTTTTGCTTCGTGGTTATTTTCATCATAAATATTATTCAAGTGTACTTTCGTGAAACAATTTTCATATATATGTATATATATATATATATATATGTATATATATATATATATATATATATATATAGGGTGTCCCCAAAAAAACTATATACTCTTTATAGCATCATATATTTTATAATTTAAAAAAACAAACAAATATTGTTATAGCAATTGCCAATGAAAGGTAAATTAGTAATCTAAGTGATCAAATGTTATGCGAGTTGTTTGCATATAAAATTTAATTAACTACGCCAAGTGCTCAAAATGTTCTCCGGCGGCATGAATGCACTTTCAATACAACAAAATCGTGTGGTCTGATGAAGCTACCTTCAAAGTGAATGGCACAGTAAATCGATACAACTGCAGGTACTGGTCACTTGATAATCCACACGTTTTATGTGGATAAACATGTTAATTTAACAGGATTAACAGCATGGTGTGGTTTATCATCCAGGGGTTTGGTTGGACCATTTTTCTTTAATGGGACAGTTACGGTGCCGCATATCTCGACATGCTGCTGACAGAAATTATACCTGCAGTTCGGAAGTTGTTTGGAAACGACGACTTTTACTTTCAACAAGAGGGAGCCCGCCCTCATTATCATTGTGATGTCAGAAGGTACCTCGATGAAAACGTTGCCTAACCGTTGGATAGGACGAAGAGGAAGCGTTGAGTATCCTCCACGTTCACCGGACTTGACTCCACGTGATTTTTACTTGTGGGGCTACCTGAAGGATGCAGTTTATGGTACAAGACCTGCAACACTCGAACACCTTAAGGATGCAATTAGGGAAAAGTGCGGGACCTTCACAGCATCCACATTAGTCCATGTCTGCGAATCAGTTAGTCGACGCATTCAAAAGTGCATTCATGCCGCCGGAGAACATTTTGAGCACTTGGCGTAGTTAATTAAATTTTATATGCAAACAACTCGCTATAACATTTTGATCACTTAGATTACTAATTTACCTTTCATTGGCAATTGCTATAACAATATATTGTTTTTTTTTTTTTAAATTCTAAATATATGATGCTATAAAGAGTATATAGTTTTTTTTGGGACACCCTATATATATTATATATATATATATATATATATATATATATATATATATAAGGGAGTGGAAGTTTCGGCAGATAAACAACTATCTTCATCAAATAAATATAGAGGAAGTTGATGTACTTAATAATTGTATAATATATATTATATAATATATATATTATATATATATATATATATATATATATATATATAATATATATATATATATAATATTTATATATATATATATATATATAA
>JAJOZX010005704.1:62500-140000 GCA_023014485.1 Bathynomus jamesi | reverse complement strand
AGCAATATGCGTCTCTGTAAATGCAAACTCATTACAGCAAATATACAGCAGTTATTTTAAAACAAAAAATCTTAAACTTTTCTGAATAGAGGGTGATCGAAAAAAGTGGCCGCCAAAATAAATAAATTTAATACATTATTGTTGTTGTTGTTTTTTTTGGGGGGCACATTTTATTTATTCTCATGTATGTTCATGCCTTTATATCATGAAAATGGAGTATGTTGATCTTAAATCTAATTTGTAATGCATGCAATAAAAATTATAGTTACACGTGATAATAGTAATGTTTTGGGTTGTTCAGTTTCGTTCGTAACGTCTAAGGTCATATAATATAACGGCGGGGACTTACAGCTTTACGTGGGATCCGAACCGAGATTCAAACCCAGTAACTTTGGACAAACAGCCTGGCGCTTTTCCGTGCACTGGGTTTGTAATAATAACCAATCAGAAACTAGCACAGCGTTCAGGCCAGAGTAATACGGCCCATTACGCTAACTCCTGGCTTATTATTAAACATCATCATCAGGGCTTGAACCCACTACCTCAGTGTATTAATTTTGCTTATGGAGAAACGGAGGTATCCGCTGTTTTCCACAAGGCTAACCTAGCAGGTTAATTATATGAAGTGTATGTGCTCACCAACGTCCTTAGCTCAATGCAAAACACCGTTCCAGTTTCTGGCCCTCCTCGCTGATAGTATGTACTCGAATATACTGTATGCTTACATAAATTTGACTCTAATCGGTAAACTTTTTCCGTGTATCTTGTTGTGAGCCTTCCTTTCTTACTTCGCCTTTAACTTATTATTACTTCTCGTGTCTTCTTCAAAAATTAATATTAATATTTCGTATTAACTCTCCCAACAAGTTTAAACTCGCTTACAGTTAGGAAACAACTCGTCATCCAGAAAATAAATTAGTGAAGTAATCCATAAAAATATTTAACTTGCCGTTTAATTATGCAATCTATAATTTCATCAAATTTGCACCTTGTCTTTTTTTGCATACATAATAAAGGAAATTAAATACTTTTTTCCTCTTTTCAATTCCGAAGTTCTTCAATTTTCTAAAAAGTTTTGACGGTTCCAGAATGATTATTTTTTCAGATATTTTTCTAACTCTCTCGAGATCAGAAAAAAAGATATTTCAGACAGAAATTTCAAGTAAGGGAAAATTTATGTGTAAAATATTGCGTTTACATTATAGAATTACTAAGAAGGCCTTTAGAGAACATATTGCAGGATCACATCTTAATAATTCTATATATATATAAAAGAGATTGCTTGAATTAATTATTAGAGAAAATTTTGTTTTTCTTTGTAAAATATACTATACACTGTTCAAACTCTGAATTAGATTTTATATCGTTTACATAATTCTCTAAATATCTGTAAATTAGGCCTAACGTTAATTAAAGACTCATTAGAAACCGCTAATTTTGAACCTAACACCAGATTAAAATCATCATAATTATATATAATTCGGCGTCTAAAAGAATTCATTGCAAATGGTTTTTGCAATTTAAAAGTTCCTTAAGCGTTTATTAATGTTTTAATTATTTATAAATTTTAATTTGATTTTAATTGAATTTAACATATTTCCTCTATCATTTAGATACCTATTTCGCATAACATTTAACGTCTGTTGAAACAAAAGAAGTACCAGGAAAATTAATATTTAGGAAATCGATGAAGCCTAAATTAATATGAATTATTTCCCATTTCAATTCACGATCCCCAAATCGGAATGCCCCAAGTGAGAAATCCAAATCTAGGAAAAGGATTTCCCGATTTGGGAGCAAAGAATGGGGCTGTAACACAGTGATGGGCTCGAGGCAGGGTTGGTAAGAAACCCACTTTAAAAAACAGAGAAGCTCAACCCACCTGGGTTTCTTCGGGTTTTTTCATATAAACCCGAAAAAAAACGGGGAAATATGGGTTTTTCAAATTAAAGAATTAAAAAAAACATAAAAAATACATAAGCAGCTTCGCTATGCTTATGAATCTGAATCTGATAACTAAAAGTTACTGCTTAGGCTTAATTACAAGGCTCCATTTTTTTCATTTCGTTGCTAATTTGTGTTGGTAACCTGGTATGGATATGTATTACTTCATCAGTTAGCAAATTATATAAGTTGTTTGATTTTTTAATCTAAAAAGTACCTATTGTAAGTTATTATAGCTATGTGGAATATTTGAATACATGTTCTTTATATTTAGTGTTTAATCTCATGAGTGGTACAGACATACTGTATTATTGTATCATAGTTAAGACTTGAAATAAACTATTCTTTTTTGGTTATCACTTTACTAACTTATCAAAGACTTAAGCTAGCTATTTCTTTAATGTTTTTGATCCTGCTTGTATTTCATATTATTCTATCTGATTTAGCTAGAGCATTTAAAAGAAATTTTACCTATTTTGTTTAGCTATAACAAAATAAAAGGCTTTGTTTCACTATTTGCGAGATTAAATAAAGGTTTGAAGACTATTTATATTATATACCTACCAGTTTACTTCTACAATAAGATTCTGTCAATAAATCTTACCATGAGTATTACAGTAATGGTTTACAGTGTTAACGTTGTGCTTAGAACTGTACATTGTTAGGATGTGGGTGAACTATAGTAATTTAAGAAAAAACATGAGTGGGGAAAAAGCTGGTTTTTTTCAAGTACTTTTTGTTTAAACCCAGGTGGGAAAACCGGCTTGGGCCCATTAATGCCAACCTTAGCTCGAGGAGTATTTTCTATGAAAAATCTAACTTAACCAGGGAGATCTCACAATGGGAATAAAAATAGGTCAATATGAGAATTGCTTCACGACAAAATTTATTTCCGACATTTACGAAAATGTTTTCAAAAGTAAAAAAAACCAAATTCGGACATGAAACGTTTTCTTTTTCTGACAAAAAAGAAAAACAAACGTTGAAGAACATATTAGATGAGGCGTCGCGAGCACGAGGGGCGAACTCGCCAAACCAGTTTTGAGATAGACACGTTTAAACTTTGTGACTATTGTGCACGAGGGGCGAACTCGCCAAACCAGTTTTGAGATAGACACGTTTAAACTTTGTGACTATTGTGCACGAGGGGTATATAGTGCAAATATACACATTGAAAATAACTACATTTTCACCGTACGAGATGGGTATTTGGCTATGCCAAATTGTCTGTAGATAAAGGGGTTGAACTATTCGTTCGTGGAACAATCGCAAAATTGCCAATGTGGCGAGTTCGACCCTTATACTCGCGACGGCTCATATGCTCTCGCCTCGAACAAACTTTTTCTGTTAGCTAATATTAGATAATTTCATAAGTTTAACCACTTATTTTTTAATGTCAGATTTACTTCTCTTTTTAGCCACGTTTTAGTATCAATAAAATGTAGAACGAAGAAAACTTTCTTGAATGTTTAGCTATTTTACTTTGCCATATCCAGTACATTGCATTCTTAGAATGTACACGTCATCCTGGTTCTCACAACTTTGGTAAACGATGTGTTTTGGGGGAAAGAGTCAACCTCGAAGAAATTGTTTGGTTGGTTGGTTGGTTAGTATTCCGTTTTTACGACCTTCGTCTAACTGAGGGTACTGAAATGGTCAGTAACGCTACCAATCGAGAAAAAAATGTACTTTAAAAGGAGAACTAAGTGATTGCAAATAAATAACGTGCAGCGGGATCATCACTACACCCCATCCCCATCTGTCACATTACTTTGGGATAGTCCATGACTGAGTTAAAGACTGTTTACGAATACCAAAAAGGTGGAACAGCCCTTGGTTGGGGTAGAAATTTTTATAGGTAGCAAGAAGATGGCTGCCATCATATTTAGTTCACCAAACTTTTAAAAAACTTGCAAATTATTATAAAAAAAAAGATGTTAATTGCGTATTACATTACGTAAATTAGTACATAAAAATATAGCTTTTACTTAGATTTGTATTTAATATTTTTATACAATTCCTTAAATGTTTATATATACACTGTATATAATGGGCGGATAGTAGTTGGATGGGAGACCGTCCTCTGTGTCCAGTCTATGTAGCGACCCGGGGTTCGGATCCCACGAAAAGCAGTAGGACCCCTCCGTCATATGACCTTAGATGTTGCGAAGGAGGTTAAACAACTCCAGCATCTTATATACTGTATATATATATATATATATATATATAATATATATGCGCCTCGGTGGTGTAGTGGTTAGCGTCTTTGACTACGAATCCATCGGCCCCGGGTTCGAGACCCGACGGCAGCCGGCGCGCAGCAAAACCCAGCTGTTCATCCTTCCACACAATAAAGAAAGTGGTTGGTAGATAAATGGGTACCCTAGGTGGCCTAGTGGTTAAGACGCTGGGCTGCTGATGGGGCGTGGTTCGGATTCCACGTTAAACTGTAGGTCTAAGGTGGAGTGAAAAAGCTTGACCTTCGTCAGAATGAACAATTCGGGCGGAAGCTAACCAAAGGTGTATATTAGGGTTATGACTTTTTAATTTTTTGTCATAAATATTGTTTCCTGTATCATCAATCGATGAACTTTTGCTTGAAAACAATAAAAAAGGGCCTAATTCTTCAGAATTAAAAAAAAATGTCACCCCGAAAGCAAATATAGTATATTAGTATATTCGAGACAGCTGCATTGCACCATTCTAGATTGGTTACCTAGTATTTTCTTGAATATTCCGGAATATTCAAGAAATACACGTGTCTGCCTTAAGCCACGCCCTCTCTGGCCTCTATATAAGTGTTGCCGGATGAGGGTCTCGCGCATTCGCTCCTCAGACAGTGCTGGTGAACAGAACACATATCACGTACAATTTATCATTAACGGAAAGTACTTGTTCCAAGTGAATTTATTTATCTCAGGTTATCTATCTTACAATGTCGCATAAGAGAAGTGCTATTGAATGCGAAAAGGGCAAAGAAACTTGGACGAAGAATCTGGTGCAGTTTCAGAACTCACACAAAAGAAGAAACGTCTCATCAGAAATGTCACCTCTTTTCGAACGAAGCCGCTTGCCTCTCCAAATACATATTGCTGGAAGATACCTGTTTCTAGGCAACAATGTAAAAAGTAGAAAAGACCGGGCAAAGATGATTTGCAATGAAGTCATTCAGTTATGGGATAAATTTAATTTCCCACATGTGTCTAATCAAGTTGTTCAAAGCAAGATCGAGAAAGTCTTGAAGACATATGATGAATGTGTACGGCGTGGCAAGTATTCAATACTGGATGAACTATTTGTTATCACAAAATTAGATGGACAATGGCTATGCAGTGAGGACAAAAAGTTTTACGATCTGCAAAAGGAGAACAAAGGTGAAGTGGGATATGTGACTGAGAAACTATCCATCCATCAAAACGAATAAGGAAAACCTCCAGTACTTGCGTGGCGTCCAATTCTTCTGCCATCGAGTCCATCGATGTGTTAGATAGTGATGCAATAACGAGTGAAACAGAACCTAGTGACCATGAAGATGACTGTGAATCTTCCGCAAGAAAGCCAATGCGTAGACATTATAGCAAAACTGCAATTGCAACCAATTTAGTAATATCTTCAAAATTATCAACAAGCAAAGCTGCAAAAGTCTGCAAACAGCTGTCAAATGAAGGAATCAATATACCAACACCATCTCAATCAGGTATTTACAAATCAACGTTCAGAGAAGCAGTTCGACTGAAAGAAGAAATGAAAGAAACGCTGCAACTAGAAGATTGGTCATTGCATTTTGATGGTAAACATATTGATGCTAAGGAATATCAGGTGGTTGTTCTGAAAAATGAAAACAGAGAAGTCAAGTTAGGTGTGTTGTGTTTGGCAAATGGCAAAGCTGAAACTCTCTCTGATGGAATACGGGCTCTTCTGGATGAGCATAACTTATGGAGCAGCATAAAAATGATGGTAGCAGACACAACAAGTGTCAATACAGGAAAATTGAATGGAGTTATAGTCAGACTACAAAGATTGTTTGCAGAAAAGGGGCTTCATAAGCCACAATTCATTGGCTGCCAGCATCACGTACTAGACCGAATACTTCGTGTGGTGATGGATGACGAACTTGGAGGTAATAAAACATCACCAAACATTGATTACCCTTTTGTTTCAGACATCATGAAGAAATATGACGAACTTAAAGCAAATTTTGAAAATGGCGAGGAAGAGATTTGTGAAAGTTCAGGATGGCGTGATGACATGAAGTTTCTGTTTCATCTAACACGTGTTTTTCGGTTTCTTGAAGAAAATGGCAGATTTCCAAAGGTACATTTTCGAAAAATACCAAACATCAGCAACGCCAGATGGAATTCAAGAGCAATATTAGCAATCCTAACCTATATACTTCTACCAACACGAAGAGAATCTCTGCATAAGATTTGCAGATTTATTTCCTACGACTGGGCAGACTATTGGTTCAGCAATCAGATGTATAAGAAAGATGATTATCATAAATTGTCCAATATCTTGCAACAATACCGAAAAGCACTAAATACTCTGGAAAATCACTGGAACAGAGACCCATCTGCAATAGCTATACCAAGGAGCAACCAATGTGCGGAACGTGCCATTAAGGTGATGCAAGAACTTTACGTAAACTGTAAAAATAAAGACAACCTTAATCACAGGTTTATTTTAAGCAGTAAGTAAAACAATTAAAACAATAATAGAGTAAATGTATAATATTGTATTTGTATAATTAATATGTATTGTATAGGTATAATGTTGTATAATATAATATATGTTTATGTATAATAATTGTGAAATAAACATGCAAATTTCTATTTATTATTTTATTAATTTTTTCTTTTTTATTTTGGGGTGAAGTTTTTTCAAAATATATCGAAAAAATTGTTATTTTCATTGTCAGGAGGCAAAAGTTCATCGATTTATGATACAGGAACATGAGGTTATAAAAATGTCATAACCCTAGTATATATATATATATATATATATATATATATATATATATATATATATATATTATATATATAATTCCCCAAAAGCGAAACGAAACTTGTTCTTTGAACACTGAAAATTGAAAAATTAATTTCTGCAAAATGTTTTTCAAACTGAAGTCTGTAGTTTCATAAATTTTTTCTTAAATGGTAAAAACCAGATTTAATCATACAGGAAAAAAAATCCTTTAGTAAGTCAATCAAAAGATATTTTTTTAGTTTGAAAAACCCATTTTTATCAGTGTTGCTTTGAGATTCTCACGATCACCTTCACTCATGGGCGAAGAATAAAATTGGAATTCCCGTCTTTGGCAGAGACAAAATAAGATAATGGAATTAAATTAATTATTTATTATACTAAAGTTTTCTAATAACGAAAAATCTATAAGCGCCTTTTAAACCTACCGAAATTTTTAACATATATACTAGGGGCCTCAATATATTTTTCCCCACCCTTTTTTCTTAGCTAAATAATAGGCCATGGGGCTGAAATGTCTTTTGCGTCGTAAGTTTGAACTTTCTGCGCTTCACATAACCAGATTTTTCCAGTTTGAACCTCCCCTCCTTGTATAAAACCGCTTTTAAACGCCCTTGTATAAAACCGATGGTTAACGAAGTTTCGAAAATGGCGTCTGACAGAGATGTGCGTCGTAAACAGAGAGCTGTTATCGAGTTCTTAACCGCAGAGAAGGAAACAGTTGCAAATATTCACAAACGTCTACAAAACGTTTACGGAGATGCTGTTGTTGATCGAAGCACAGTTGGACGCTGGGCTAAACGTGTGGGAACATCGGAGAGAGGGAGAACCAGCCTCGATGATGAGCCACGCAGCGGTCGCCCGGCATCGGCTGTGACACCTCACATTGTGCAACGTGCTAACATCATTATTCGACCAAATCAAGGAGCTATCACTGGAGCTAGAAATTAGTGAAAGAAGTGTGAATACGACAATTTAGCAACTGGGATACTCAAAAGTGTGTTCACGGTTTGTTCCTCGCCAACTGACTGAAGATCACAAAGCCCAAAGAAAAGAAATTGCTTCTGAGTCGTTGGTGTGATACGAGACAGAAGGGGATGACTTCCTTTCACGAATTGTGACTGGGGGTGAGACTTGGGTACACCACTTTGAACCTGAAACAAAACGCCAATCTATGGAGTGGCATTACGCAGACTCCCCACGCAAGAAAAAGTTCAAAATGGCTCCCTCTGCAGGAAAGGTTATGGCCACCATCTTCTGGGACATGAAAGGGGTGATTCTGGTGGACATTATGAAGAAAGGACAAACAATCAACTCAGAGGCATATATTGCTACCCTACAGAGACTCCAGAGACGTATAAAGCGAGTTCGACCGGAGAGAAAACTGGAAGACATCTTTCTTTTGCCTCGATAACGCAAGACCACACGACAGTTTGCAAACAAGAGAGGCCATCACAAAAATGCGCTTGACTGTGTTACCCCACCCTCTATACAGCCCGGATCTGGCACCTTCAGACTTCCATTTGTTTGGGCCAATGAAGGATGCTATTCGTGAAAGAAAGTTTCAGAGTGACGATGAGGTTGTTTTACGAGCAAGGAATAAAGGCCCTTGTTTCGGGGTGGAGGAAAGCCCTAGAAAAGGATAGAGACTGTGGAAAAATAAAAACCTGTAAAAAAGGTATGTAACTATTTGTGTACAAAATTTCTGGAACTTACATGGAAACTTGAAAAGAAAAAAAAAAGGTGGGGCAAAATATATCGAGTGGCCCTCTTTTTTAAGATGAGGGAAGACCTTATATCCTCTTGGTTTAAGTATCATTTTATTCCATGTCTTTTCCTTTTTGTCATATTTAGAATAGATAAGTTTTTTCTTTTTAAATAACGCTTTTCTTCAAATCTTCTGAACGTGGTTTCGCTCATAATAAAATTTTATCTTCCATCGCACGTCACTTTTGCAAATGTCTGTGGTGTATATACATATATAGAAATACACACAGTATATATAATGTTATAAGCTGGGTTTATTTTTTGTTTGAAATAACAAGGAAACAATCCAGAGATGTAAAATGCTATGTACAAAATTTGTAAATAGAATGAGAATAGTATACAGACCTATTTCTCTAAAGAGGGACTCAGTGGTATATTGTAATAACATTTGTGCATTAATGAACTACTTTGGAATTGTCCACCAAGCAATCGAATGGAGGTTGTTTATAGACTCTTCAAAGAGAAGCCTCAAAGGAGTTCTGCTTCATTATGGAAACGTATATGCATCGATTCCTGTGGCCCATTCAGTGTACTTGAAAGAAACGTATGAAAACCTTCAACTTCTCTTGGAGAAAGTTCGGTACAAAGATCATGGTTGGTTGTGTGTAAAAGTTCTTGGTTTATTGCTTGGTCAACAGTCTGGGTACACAAAACTGCCGTTTTTTTTGTGTGAGTGGAACAGTCAAGCAAGAAGCCAACACTGGGAAAGGAGACTATGCCGGAGAACTTTAGAAATCTGGGCTGCAATATGAGCGTGAAGTTGCACTTTTTACACTCTCATTTGGACTTTCTTCCCGAAAATCTAGAAGCGTAAGCGAAGAACAGGGAAAAAGATTTCACCAGGATATCAAAAAAATGGAGAAGAGGTACCAAGGAAGGTGGAATGTAAATATGATGGCGTACTATTGTTCGATGCTGAAAAGAGATAGTTCCGGCGGAGCGAGTTGCGCAAGAAAGTTAACAAAACGCAAATTTAATCCTGTGTACACCTAAAAATTTACATGAATGTGATGAATTGTACTATTCACTACCTCCTTGTTCTAGCTCAGCACAATTTGGTAAATAAAATGACTGTTTACATATATTTATGTATACATTCAGCCTAAAATGTAAGTTAAAGAGCTATATTAGAATCAGAGAAAATGGTTTTTGTTTTTTCGAATTTGTCAAAACTTCTGACGTGAAAGAGCAAAACCGAGGTTATTTTCGAAATCAGCGTCAAAAAACGATTCAGAAACAGCTACCACATTCAAAACATCGAAACATTTGTTCACAAATGCAGAGTGGTGATCAGTAATGAAATGTGTAAAGAACAGAAGCGTGGAAAGCAGACAGAGCCCATGAAAAATTCTGAGGGAAAATGGATCTGGAGCGTCCAAGAACCCTGTACAGTATACTGTATAGATTTGTAACAATCTTGGCAGTTGCACTATAAAAATACTGTTAATAACTGAGACGTATGAAATATAAATTCGCGTATTCTCCGGATTTCTATTTAAAATTTTTTTATATTATATATATATATATATATATATATATATATATTATAAATACTGGGTGATCCAGATAAATGGGACCCATAAAAAAAAGCCAAATATTCTTAATATTTAATTCCTTTCATAAAAACTATATATCATTCGAAAGAGTAGAGTTACAAGTTTATTATGAAATATTTACTTTTTAAAAATGACTCCTTTCAAATGTGCTCCATTAGTTGCCAAGCATTCCAGTGTTCTCGCTTGTAAGTTCTGCATCACTTTTGCAAGAGTGTGCGGTGGTATGGCCTGTATCTCATTTGTGATGGCGGCCTTCAATTCTTGCAAGGTCGTTGGGTTATTTCTGTAGACCCTACTCTTTAAATATCCCCAGAGATAATAATAATCTAAGGGAGAAAAATCCGGAGACCTTGCGGGCCATTCAACGTCTCCAAATCTTGAGATTAACTCGCCTGGAAACGTTTGACGCAAAACTGCCATGCAGTTCCTCGTGGTATGGCAGGTAGCTCCGTCTTGTTGGAACCAGTGGTTTTCTAGACAAAGATCTCTTAATTTAGGAATAAGGAAATCGGTCAACATTTTTTCGTAGCGATCACCATTTACAGTGACCGTGTTTCCGGTGGAATCCTCGAAAAAGTACGTCCCTATGATCTGAGATGCAGTAAGACCACACCAAACAGTTACACGCTGACTATGCAACGGGACTTCGGTAATATTGAATGGATTTTCTGTTGCCCAGAAACGACAATTTTGTTTGTTTACAGTTCCATTCAAGTGAAAATGGGCTTCGTCTGACATAATCAAAGTTGCTAGAAAATTGGTGGTGTCATTTACCTTCTGTTGGATCCATTGACAGAATTGTCGTCTTCGTGCGAAATCTCCATCGTTTAGTTGTTGCACTGTTTGAATTTTATATGGAAAGAGCATTAAATTTTGCTTGAATATACGGTGTGTTGTTCCATATCCAACTCCTAACAGCTGAGAAGCACGTCTGATGCTTATGTTAGGATTATCCTGTACAATTTCATGAGTTCTGTTAATGATCTCGTCTATCCTTGCTGTGCGCACTCTTCCAGTTGGTTTTCTTTTCCAATGCTGCCAGTTAGGGAAAAATTTCTGACACACCGACGGATTACTTTCTTAGAAGGTGATTTTGACATCTGAAAATTTGTCTTGAAAGATCTTTGAGCTGAAACTACACTTCTTCCATGCTCATAATATTGCTCAGTTATGAAACGCAGCTGTTCCACAGTCCATGCAGTCATCTTGAAGGGTTAGTTTTAACTAACACTTTTATTTTGCTTTGTATCTTATCTTGTCTTGTATTGTCAAAACCTATACAATCCTGTACAAACTTGTAACTATCCTCTTTCGAATGATGCGCATGATTTTATAAAAGGACTTATACTTTAAGAGTTACAGGGGTTTCTTTTGGGTCCCATTTCTCTGGATCACCCTTTATAATATAAAATATATATATATATATATATATATATAATATTTCAGAAAATTTTTAATAGAATTATGGGAAGACGCGAAATTATATATTAGAAATACGTCTTAGTTCTTAACATTATATATAAATATATATATATATATATATATATATATATATATATATATAATATATATATATATATATATATATAATATATCCTAATTCCGTTTTATCGTGTTATATAATCGTCACTATTTTTAGGATACCTTCATGAAGTTATTATAGAATGGTGCAGTGGTACATGACCCATTCCTTCAAACTGCGTGCTCAAACCTCTTTTGTTGAGTATCTGAATGAACTTTTGGTAAATAATTTTTATTTAATATTTTATTTAAATGAAATATTTATAACATAAATAAATAATTGTATAAAAATTTTCATATTTCAAACAACGGACATAAAACCCAGTAAAGCCTTATAAAGCTTAAAGCATAAGGATCAAATTAAATTAAATAAATAGTCCAATTTTACAATTATTTACGTTAAAAAAAAAAAAATTGTAAAATTGTATTTATTTTATTAAAAAAGTTTATTCAACTCAATTAAAAGTAAAATTATATGTGGGGAAAAATATTTAAATATATGCAAAAGTTTTCATTCGACAAGACCATACAAAAATAAGAAATAAATACGGTAAGTCTTTTGATAAAATTCAGTAGCGTTTGTATTTTAAAGTCAAATGCAAACTTAAAATTAGTTAAATTCAAAATTCCTTCATACTGTTACGATGCAAAAGATACTGAAATACCTATGAGCAATCAGTGAAAAATAGGTCCAGTCAAACCTTTATTAAAAAAATTAACACTCTTCGATGAAAGTATATATATACACACACCTTACCTTATGAACCTTATGTTATTTCGTGCGTTGGTCTCTCTTCACACGGAGGCCAAGCTGGTGGCCCCGCCTCTAGGTCTGGCTTGGTGGAGGAGCGAGTTGCTTTCTTGCGCTCTCCACCGTACATAGCCAGGCACGCCCGGCTCATCTGGTACCGTCCTCAACTAGGCATCCAGTCTTCTCTTGAAGACTTCAACTTTGACCCCGTTACGTTTCTGAGGTCCTTTGGAAGCTGGTTGAAAAGTCTTGGCCCCCTGACAACCAAGCTATTTTCCTTCAGAGTTGAGGAGGTCCCTTGTCGGGCCTTTAATTTGGGAACACTACACATTCTGCCTTTCCTATTTTCCAGTGTTGTTTGAATGGTAATTGGGTTTAGTTTTAGGTTTGGTACCAGTTTTACGATCATTTTCCATATGTAGATTATGGTGTACCTCTTCTTCTTTCCAGGGAGTACAGATTTAGTTTACGTAGTCTTTCCCAGTAGTTGAGTTCTTTGCAGCCATCAATCTTGGCTGTGAAATGCCTTTGCGTTTCTTCTAGTTTATTAGTTTCTTCCTTTTTATATGGGGACGTCAAAACTGAGCAGTATTCAAGTTTTGGTATAATCAGTGTTTTTAGCAGGGGAATCATTAGTCCTGTCCCTTCTCTTGAACGTTCTTAGTACCTGTCCGGGGACTCTTTTTGCTTTATTTATCGCTATCTGATTTTGTGTTTCGAATTTCGCATCATCTGTCATTATTATCTCGAGATCGATCGCTTTCGTGCTTCTCTGAATTTCCTGTCTATCTGGAGCATAATATGCAGTCTGTTTAAGCTCTTTTGTACCATATCTCAGGAGCTGAAATTTCTCGGTGTTAAATGACATGTTGTTGTCTTCTGACCACTTGTATATTTTGTTCGTGTCCGTCTGCAAGGCCTCCAAGTCATGTAAGGGGTTCTAAAAAACCTTAGTCCCCCCATTTGCAGCTTACATGTTTACTTGTATCGAAACAGTTTTCAGTGATTATAAAAATATATAAAATTCTTTATTTATTGCAGGTATTAAAATTACTCTAGCTGATAAAGTGATAATATAATGGCTTCTCAATTAATTGGTGATTCGGAGAGGCAACGTGTGATAGATCGCATACGAGCAATAACATTTCGGGAAGTTTGTGATGCTGGAGCCACCTTTATAACACGTTCATGGGTTGCCAAAAAGTTGCGAAGAAGTGAGGACTTCGTCAAAAGAAATTGGAATACAACTTTGGATGAATGTGAAATGGATACAACCAAATCTGGGCGCCCAAATTTGCCACTCTCTCAGGAAACAAAGGACATCATTGAGCGCGGTACGCGTAAGCGGAAAAACAGCTGTGCTAAACTTTCTAGAGAGATCGAAGTGTTGAGAGGAAAGATCGTTAGTGGTGACATCATTCGACTGTACCATCATAGGCAAGGTTTAAAGCCTTGGCATGAACTTCCAAAGCCAAGAAAAACTCAACTTAACATCGATGACAGAATGTGGTTTCCCATTATCTTGAAGATTGGGATGTGGATGATTTCATGCATTTAGCTGTCTCCGATGAATTTTTTGTTTACGTAACACGTCGGTCTAACTACCAAAATGATCGAGTGTGAGCCACAACACCAGATGAAATCGATGACAATGAACATTATCGCGAATTATTAAAAAGTCCAGACTGTGTTGGTGTGTTTGTTTTGTTCACTGCAAAGAAGCTCATGTGGGTGCTGAAGCCAAATGGTCAGAGTTGGGATGGACAGTATTTTCGTGATATTCTATCCCAGCATGTCATTCCTTTTCTAAGAAACCCAAACAATGTTATGGATGTCGATCAGGTCACACTTCTGCACGATAAGGCCCCCTGATTTAAGGCATTAGCCACTCAACGGTTGTTGCGGAACCATGAGATCGATTCTTTGGAAATGAAGAATGACCAGGAAATTCTCCTGACCTGAACGTCTGTGAACACATTAGATCAGTTAAAAAGGACAAGGTTGGATGTCTCTTGTTTCAAGAACCTGCAGCAAATCGATTTTCGAAGGATACAATGACGCAACACATTGAAACTGTTTTAGCAAATTTGCTAACGATCAAGATCTATTCACGTCACTTTTGGCAAGCTACCCAAAGCGAATTCAGGCTGTCTTGGAAGCCAATGGCGGGAACACCAAGTTTTAGTTGTTTCTCATTAAATGCAGGATTAAATTCTCTTTTGTAAAATATGTTTAGTTTTACTGTACCTCTAATGGTTTAGCCATAGGCGGGGGCGCTAAGGTTTATTGGAGCCCCGTACATCGCTGATTTTTCTGATGATCTTTGTATCGTCTGCAAAGGATGTTACTATGCTGTTGCTGTTTACTCCGCTGCCTATGTCTGTTAGCATGATAATGAACAGGAGTGGGGCCAGTACTGTCCCTTGTGTTACTGAGCTGCGTACTTCCGATTCTGATGATGATATACCTTGAATTCTGACGACCTGCAGACGTTCTTTGAGGAAGTTGTAGATCCATTTTCCCACTTTGCCTGTTATCCCCATATATTTAATTTTATGTGCTATTATAAGATGTCCACATTTGTCGAAACAAAATATATATATATATATATATATATATATATATATATATATATATATATATATATATATATATATATATATAATACACACACACCTTTGGTTAACCTTTGGTTTTGCTTCTGCCCGAATTGTTTATTCTGACGAAGGTTAAGCTTTTCACTCCACCTTAGACCTACAGTTTAACGTGGAATCCGAACCTCGCCCCACCAGCAGCCCGCCGTCTAGGTCACCCAGGATGCCCATTTATGTACCAACCACTTTCTTTATTGTGTGGAAGGATGAACAGCTGGATGTATACACTATATAATAACCGTAGATTGATGTTAATTTAGAGACTGAAGAAAAACTTGCTGAACAGAAGAGGGTTCGTCCTCGCGTCGATTGAACCACCATTCAAAATAAAACCTTCTAGATTTAGAACTTATAACTTCTTTTTGAGGTTGCATTCTAGAAGATTTTCCTTCTTTTAGGTATCAAATCTTCTTGTCAGATGATATAATAACTTATTTTAATGATACATATCTTCTTTAGAGAGAAGAAATGATCTTCAAAACTTCTTTTTTTTGGAGTGATTTGAAACAATAGAAGATAATATTTCTATGTTGTGGGAAGTCTTTGTTTTCTGTGATGCACGTCCCGAGCACAGCTCTACCCAAAATATTAATATACTAGTCATCCCAAGTAAATATAATTACTGGAGGGTAACTAGTGTATTTTCAGAAAAGTAGTGTCTAAAAAAAACTTCCGATTATCATTTTCTTCAGGGGTAGAAAAGTTGCGTACTGATGGAGGTAATTTTCTGTTTAAATATTTTTGCCGAAGCCTTTTATCTTCTGGTTCCGCAAAAGCTTTAAAAATGCGCACATTTTAATATAAAATCAGATCTACAGATCTACAGAAGCTAATGCTAACAAAGACCCTAAGATCCACTCTAAGGTTAGCCCGAGAGAAAGGAAAGAGTAGGGGGTTAAGAGAAGAGAATAAGGGGTTAAGTAAGTAGCAACACCTATCACTCATGGGTTAACATTCATTCAGAAAAAGAGAAAAAAGACTCACCATCATCATCCGCCGGCCACTGCCGACAAGTCGGAAAAATAGTCGAAGAGAATAGGAAAGGGGTGAAAGATGAAAAGAAGTAAAAGAAGGACGCTGACAAACCATGCAAACACAGTCTTAACTCAGTCATACCATGCAAACTATAGACATGCAAGTAAGGAGAGAGGAAAAAAAAGGAAGTAGGTAAAGTTAAACAAAAAGTGGGTTAGTTTACGCTACGAGCTACATCTACGTTCGTGTTAGTCTAATTTTTTTTTTATAATAATTTTTGCTGGCATATCACACGCTGCATGTCACAAGCTGGCATTAGACGTCAACAGATTCATCCCCGATTACGACCCCCAGAGCTCCTGTTGCCAATTGTTTTTTTATTTTAAACAACGTTAATATTTTTGAAATGTCTATCTAGACGGTTTTTAAACACATTAACGCTGGTAGAGTTCACGACGGGCGCGGGAAGATTAATCTATTTATCAATTACTTTAAACGTAAAGAAGTTTTTAGCGATATTATTAATAAAACGTCTGCCACGCAACTTAAATCCGTTATTGCGAGTCTTGCTATTATCAAAAGTGAACAGTGTGTCAAAATTTACGTTATCGATGTTATTAACGATTTTGAAAACTTCAATAAGCTCCCCCCTTACTTTCCTAGTTTCGAGTGAATGCAAGTCTAACTCTCTAATTCTCTCTTCATAAGGCTTGTTGCGCAATGACCGAATTATCATAGTTCCGTGGCACGATGCTGAACCCTTTCTAACATATCAATATCCTCACGCAAATACGGGCACCAAAACTGAACGGCATATTCTAAATGATGCTGACTAGGGACTTGTAAAGGGGCAATATAATATCCTTCGATTTAAATTCGAAATTACGCGCTATGAAGCCTAACATCCTATTATCTTTATGCAAGACTCCAGGCACTGGTTCATAACTTTTAAATCCTTAGATACACGTACGCCTAAATCTACTTTTCGTCAACGCTCGCTAACTGTCTATCATCCATCGTGTACGTGTAATTATTGTTACGAGAACCTATATGCAAAACGTTACATTTATCTACGTTAAACTGCATCTGCCACTTATCCGTCCAATCCATAATCCTATTTACATCATCTTGGAGCCTATTTATCGTCCTCGTTAACAACCTTACCGCCTATTTTAGTATCGTCCGCGAATTTTGAGACGTTACTAGTCAATCCTACATCTATGTCGTTAATGTAAATTACGAATAGCAATGGGCCTAACACTGAACCCTGTGGGACACCGCTACCTACATCCAACCGCCCCGATTCACTGCCATTAACAACGACCCTCTGTCTCCTAGCACGAAGCCATTCCTCTAACTAGTTAGTTACCTGACCGCGTATACCGTGCGTTTTAACCATCGCAATTAATCTTCTTTGCGGAACTGTATCGAATGCCTTTTTAAAATCTAAATAAATAGCGTCAGCCGCTCTATACTTATTGTATTCGCGCACTATTTCGTTATAAAATTCTAACAAATTAGTTAAACAAGATCTATGGCGTCGAAACCCATGCTGACTACTATTAATCAAATCTCGACTTTCTAAGTGATCGATGATATGATCCCTAACGACGGATTCCAATAGTTTACCGATAATTGACGTTAAGCTAATGAGCCTATAATTGCTAGCTACTGTGCGGTCCCCTTTTTTAAAAATGGGCGTGACGTTGGCTAATTTGAACTCTTCAGGAATAATCCCCGTTTCGAGTGACTGATTAAAAATCTTCGTTAAGGGGCCTACAATAACGTCTTCAAATCTTTCAAATGTCTGGAATAAAAAGCGTCACGGCCTGGAGGCTTGCTAACTTTTAGCCTATCGATATAATGCTCAATCTCACCCTCGTAAACAGTTATTTCATCCAAAATAGTCTCGCTACTAAATGGATCGATATCGTCCACGTCGGGGACATTATTTACGTCTTCTACGGTAAAACATGTCGCAAAAAAGTTATTGAAAATACCCGCCATCGCCAGAGTGTCAGAAGCCAAAGCGCCGTTAACATCCACTAGAGGGCCAATGTTATCTTTTATCGGCTTACGATTATTGACGTATTCAAAAAAACTTTTTGGGATTATGTTTACTATCCGCAGCTATAAGTATCTCTAAATTACGCTTAGCATTCCTAACTGATCTTTTAACCTGACGTCTAAGCTCGATATATCTATTAAAGTTAGCTGCCGTGCCATTGCGCTTATTAAGTATATAAGCTCTGTTACGCTCGTTTATGAACTCGCCTATTTCCCTAGTCCGCCACTTGGGCCTACCATGATTTCTAGCGCGCTTGGGCCTACAAGGAATAAACTCCCTTTCAATATTCATAAAACTTTCTTTAAACGCCTCCCAATGCAAATTTGTCATTACCCATAAATAAGTTATCCCAGTCCACTACTCTCATCCTATCCGCAAAACTATCAAAATTAGCCCTACGAAAATCAGGGACTTCTATTACGTTACTATCCTTAGTGTTTTCTATCAATAACTTAAACCTAAGAATTTGATGATCACTACATCCTAAAACTCTCGCCTACTTCTAAACCTTCGACTATATTTTCGCCGTTCGTCATCACCAAATCTAAAATATTGTTACCGCGCGTTGGTTTGGTAACCATCTGTCGTAAAAAATTATCTTCCATGAACTCAATCAATCTCAAACCCTCCTCATTACCAGTAAAATTCTCGTAATTACATTAGGGCAGTTAAAGTCTTCGACAATTATACTTTTCCGATTGTCAATAAAGTTACCAAGAAGTGAGTAAAATCTAGTATCGGTATCGAGGGGTTGAACGGGAGGTCTATAAACAACAACAAAATTAAAACTAATACTACGCGCCCTAACTTCAACGCATATCGCATTAATTGCTGTCGGAAAATCTATCTTAACCTCGATAGCCCTAATGGAATTACGAATATACAGCAAAACGCAGCCACCAAACCTATGTAACCTATCATTAGTAAAGAGTTTAAAACCCGGTACATCAAGTTCCCTCAACAAGTCCCGAGTCACGGTATTTAACCACGTTTCAGTGATAGCAACTATATCATAGTTGCCGGAATAAATTATCGCCTTAAATTCGTTTAATTTATTTCTAATACTAACCGCGTTACAATAAAAGACGTTTAAGTTATTTTTTACCACGGGCCGGCGTTTTAAACTATTTTTCACGTCGGGCCTGCGTTCCCCGGACCCACAACGTTTAAAGAAGGCTTCGACCTATACAGCTTTCGTACGTTTTCGTCAATTAACCTACCTAGCCTAGCATTACCTATTTCATTAAAATGCACCTCATCTTTTATAAAGAGGCTAGGATCACTGGATTCGGACCACAGCTTTACGAAGGGTACATTTTCCTCAGCACAAATCTCTTCTAATTTAGTGTTCAAAAATATTGTTTTTGACGTAATCCTAAGACCCTAACCGTGCCAAGGGGTAATACCTAGAACTAAAGACCTATCTGACCTCGCCTTCAGGGACCTAATTAACCCCTATATCTCTCCAAAAGGTCAGGCACTCTCGTATCGGGCCTATACGAGTCGTTGCCTGCTACCATCGTCACCAACATCGAGTGACGGGAGGCAACGTCAATCCTATCCACTTCGCCTCTAACTCTGTCAACCCTGGCCCCTGTGAGGCAGACCCTCCTCCTCTTGGTTGGATGCCGTTCAACGAACTCTCTGTCCATATGGCGCACTAAAGAGTCCCTAATTAAAATAGTTTCTTCCTCATTCACGTCCCTTTCCAAATGGGCGAAAGGGTTCGAAACCTCGATAGGAGGGGGATTCCTATCACCTAACATACGTGGCCTAGCTCCACCTTTAACTTCTCTAAATCGTTCCCCATCTACTAATCTCGGACAACCGTAACCCCTTCCTCAACTCTAACCAACCTTCCCGATAACCTAAACTAGAAACTAGGTTACGCACCTCACCCTTCAAATTACTAACGTCTTCAACGTTAGTATTGTTTCGGCTTTCGTCAACCGTAGCCCAACACCTGCCCTCATCAAGCTTTGCATGTCTTTCCGTTACCTCACGTACACTGCGTTTTATGTCAACTATTTCCTCCCTTAACTCGCAAAAGAAACAAACTGATCTCTCGGTAATCGCCATAGGACCACCGTTATAATCTTTAAAATCCAAATACCACCGGTTTACCCCACACCTAACACACGACGCTTTCTGCGACGGCATCACGCAGTTAAAATTAGTTTATAACCGTCACAAGTTTAAGTTAAATTAAGCCGGCACGCTATGAAAACTTCTAAATCGCTAAAAACCACTAATATTCAATTACTTAACATAACAATGTGAATATAAACGCAAGTACATAAAATTCAAAACTTTCCAAAAGTAAAATTCTTAGCAATATGCAAAAGTAGAAGCAATATCAGAGAGTTCAGGAAATGCGTCCGTTCAGTACAGACTCTGGCTGACGAATATTTGTAATATATTTTTTTTAAAGCACTGTTAAATATTTGAGTGTAACTCTGCTATATTCACCCAATATTTGGATGAGTATACCCAGAACCCACCACGAGGAGGTGATTGCACATCGGGTTCCACCCAATCTACCCCAACCTCCCTACCTTGGTGGATTGTCAGAGAATTTATTCACACTTGTAATCTGATTTGGTGTTGAAATGAGGCATTATTTCTCTTGATCTTAAACGAGAGCGGATGAATCCATCTCTCTTACTGGATTCGTAAACTGTTGCAGAAACTTCAGTAACAAGGCGTACTCCACGTTCAACAGCTTGAGTGTGACAAAGTAGTTTATCAAACTCTAATTTTGGGGACATGCTGGGTTAGAGGAAGTTTCAGCCTTCCATCTCTTTGCCAGCCATTGATTAATTCATAGTATTCAGATGCACAAAAATTCAGTTTGGGAATTATGAAGTGCCTAATGCTTGTATGACTGCTTTTTTCAGCTCTTGCAGCCATTATCCGTCGAAGCTCCAACTTTCTCACATGATCTCGATTATCAGCAAGCATGGCAATCAGTATATTTTCAGGGTCACCATAATAAGCATTCCTCTGAATTACAGAGTCAACAACTGCTATCAAATCTTTTGAGAGGTATCTGGAACTCTGGATTATATGTCTCAAATTTCTTGCACCATCTATAGAAGAAGAATGAACTTTTATATTGAACCAGTTCGGAGTATATACCTTGCAAACAAATTCGGTCAGAGTTAGAAGGGGCTTTGAAGGATTTTTGGTTGCCATGTACAAACGCAGGATTCTGTTTGCAGTTGTCAGCCTTCTTGAATGGCTTACAGTGCCAGGTTGGCGTCTTTCAAGATCTTCCGAATAGTTGCCAGATGATACAGCCTTACAAATATCCCACAAATATTTCTGGTCAGTGCTTAACTCTGTATTTTCTAAGCACTGTGGTAAATCAACAGGAATTGGGTCAAATCTTACAATTTTGTGTTGTTCACATGTGGCTATTGCTTGGCCATGTTCACCCATGAATGCATTTGGTCCACGTGTCCGGCCATCGAGATGGTGGAAGAGATGTCGTAGAGGAAGTTCGTTTATGTGCAACATACATATCATCCATTGCAAAGGTCTTCTGAAATGGTCTTCTAAGAGTCTAATCACACCTGCTTTAGTCCCAGTATTTGTTACTGTGCTATCACAACCAACATCAATAAGTGTGTCTGTATTAACATTTGTTTCTTTCAGAAATGAGATATTGGAATTAAATTTATCTTTGCTCCTGCCTGACAGTGGAGTGGTGTGACCTAAGAAAATTGACTGTGGTTCTTGAATAAGAGTAATGTGGTCTTCAGTGCTACTTCTCAGATAATATTTCCCACCTTGTTTAACCCTCGATCGTGTCTTATCCTTTCGACCATCGAAGTACAATCCCTTGCACGGTGTTTCTGTTGGAAAATCTTCTATTTCTGTCCTTTGCTTTTTTCGCTCTCTTCTGAGCTTGTGCCCCTCTACATCGCAACGTGGAACATGTTTTCTTTGTGAATTATGCCAAGGACTTGCATCACAGCATTAGTAATAGCTGCAGCAGATCGATCCGAAACACCATATCTATCACAGGTTCTTGCCAAAATGGGCATACTAATTCCCATCTGATGTGTCATGGGTGAAGGATTAATTGCTTTACTTACCAATGTGATCTCAGTATCAGAATTGTCAAAGTTTTCATTTGCAGCTATTTCATATGATGAAAAGTTCAGAGATGCTGGTCTGACTTATGCTTGCTTCATCTTCAGTTCTTTTCCGACTGATTAATTTGCGTTCAGTGCGCTTTTGTAATTTTTTTTGTCAGCGGTAAATCAACTCCTCCGATGCCCATCTCGACCAGCTGCCTCACATTTGCAGGCGCAAGCAGCTACATCAAACAACTCAGCTGTTCCCTTGAGAAAATTTTGCCATTTACTGTCAAAAGTAGGCGTTCCAGCTTTTAATTGACTTCATCAAATTCTGGTACTGGTCATGACACTTTCGTGTTTTCCTTATCAAGCTGGTATAGGAGATGATTGGAATTGAAACTTTATCCCATATGTTCGCAATATCAGAAGCAACCTTCTCAGCTATCTGTCACTTTTGGTTCAGCATTTGTTGGTAATGATTTCATTTCTAATTTTACATACTGATAATGCGAAATAACATCCGAAGTTGTTAGCAAAACATTAATTTTAAAGGGCCGAGCATCAAATTCTAATGACTGTGAGAATGCCGACAGCTGTTTTTTCCTGGCTTGCTTTGTACAATTCATAATCAGTGCTGCAAAAAGTACAATATTAGTTAGATGATAATATTAATGTGATAATATACATATTATGATGTATTGTAATATTATCAAATAAAATAATTATCAAATTTGATTTGATATATAACGACACCAGATCTCTTCTCAACGTCCACTGTGCAACTAACTTCTATCTACAACATCAGCAGCTTTTAACTGGGAGTTGCCAACTGGTACAATACATTAGTATCAAAATACGACGAATTTCATAATATATAAGGTGTTTTTTCTAGCAAAATAGCCGAAACCAATTAAATTTTACGATTTGCTTTGTAAGACGTGATCAGTGTCTGGACATTAATTCTTTTGTATAAATAACAAAATATACTTGCTCCTTGCGGAACCAGTAAATGAATACCAAACTTAAAAATATTTGGCAGAGTTATTATAGACATCATTACACAACTTTTGTACCCATAAAGAAAGTAGATGCAAAAGAAAAAATATTTTCGCTCCACCCTAATATATATATATATATATATATATATATATATATATATATATATGCACTTGATAAATACGAGTAAAAGAGCAATAAAAGATATTAAGACTGGGTTTTTGTTACAGTTCTTACTTGATAAAAATTCATTATAAATTATCATTTAATAGATTACGTTAGAATTACGATTTAAAAGAATAAATTTAATGATATTGTTGGTTTACGTCGTTGTCGTCGGCCTAGGCAAGCTACGGCTTGGGACCGTAGCGCATCTATCCGGTATAGGTTAACCTGGATGATGTAGCCATAAGCACTGCCGCTAGTTAAGTGCCAACCAGTGATTATCTCACTAGCCGTATTGAGTCCGTTAGGCGAAACTGCGACAGTACCAAAGGTGGAAAATATAACCCTTGGATTTCTATTATTTATTTATTTGAAAAATGGACATGGTATTAGATTAAAATAATTATTTGAATATAAATAATTAACTGACAATTGTGATATATAATTAATTATGTTTACATACAATAAAATAATATAGTATACATAAAATTAGTATTAATGTGGTTCACAATTGAATTATGAGGGGTAACTAATTTAAAATGAATTTATAGCTATTCCGAAATTCAAGACTGTAAAATTAACATTTATCTTGAAACTAAAATAAGAGTATTCACTACACACTCCCCCACCAGAGAGGAAGTTCAAAGAGTTCCGAACGACACAGATTTCCCTTGGACCTTTTTGGTAGCTACATGTACCTCGCTTAAGGTTGATTCCAAAAACGCAGGCTTAAGACGATCGATAGAAACCTTGTCGACCTTGGAACCGCGCTGGATGAGAAATGATTTGCGCGTACGTCGGAGAACTTCATAGGGCCCGTCATATGGACATTGGAGAGGCCGTTTTGGGAGAGGTACACGAACGAAAACGTGGGTGCAAGATTGGAGGGCTGGGGAAACAAAGATGTCCTGTTGGCTAGTCAATCGAGGGGGAACAGGCTGAAGGGACTGCATGTGAGAGGAAAGTGTTTGAGCGAATTCCGTAGGATCACATGACTTATCCCCTGCAGTGAAGTAGCCACCTGGTAGCCGCAGTGTTGTTCCATAGACTAGTTCAGCCGCTGTAGTCTTCAGATCACTCTTAAATGCAGAGCGAATACCAAGCAAAACGAGTGGAAGCTTATCCATCCAATGGGAGTCTTCGTGACACATAAGGGATGACTTCAGCTGGCGATGGAAGCGTTCGACGAGGCCGTTAGCTTGCGGATGATACGCACAGGTATGCGCATGTACTGTACCCAACAAGCTGGTAAACTTCTTCCAAAGCGAAGACTCAAATTGGCGACCTTGGTCAGTGATGACTTTTGTCGGCAATCCAAATCTTGATACCCATCCATGAAGAAAGGCTCTTGCAACAGTGTCCGCTTGGATATCAGGAAGTGGGATGGCTTCAGGCCACCTGGAAAAGCGGTCGAGACAGGTGAGCAGATAACGTTGGCCTTGAATCACTGGAAGAGGGCCAACAATGTCTACATGAATTACCTCAAATCGCTGGGATGGTGGCGGAAATGCGTCAAAGGGGGACCTGGTGTGCCTTTGGACTTTGCACGCTGGCAGGCAAGGCACGTTTTGGTCCAATGTTTGACATCCTTCCGCATCGAGGGCCAAACAAAGCGAGAGGTAACCAGGTGTTGCGAAGCACGGATACCAGGATGGGAGGGCTTATGAAGATCCATGAAGACTGCTTGTCTGTGACATGGAGGGACATAAGGGCGAATAGCAGCTGTTGATACGTCGCAATAGAGGGGCACAGACAATCCTGGCATACTCATTTTCTTGAGGGAAAGTGAGTGAGTGGAGTCTTCTCTGAGCAGGTCTTGTAGTTCCGTATCCTTATCTTGATCCTGTGCAATAGCATTCCACAGTGTAGAGCTGAGGGTAACAGAAGTAATCTCTATTCTTGAAAGTGCATCCGCTGGAGTGTTCAAGACACCTTTGATGTGGCGGATATCTGTGGTAAATTGCGAGATATAATCGAGTTGCCTGATGACTCTGGGAGAGTGGTTACAGCTGTTTTTATTGAAGACAGTGACCAAAGGTTTGTGGTCGGTAAAAACACAAAACTCTCGGCCTTCAAGGAAATGTTGAAAATGCTTCACGTTTAAGTAAATAGCAAGAAGTTCACGTCCGAAAGCACTATAACGCGTTTGGGCTGGCTGCAGCTTTTTCGAGTAAAACGCGATGGGTGCTTGTTGACCGTTACTGGTTTGTTCCAACACCCCACCGATCGCAACATCTGAGGCATCGACCGTCAGAGTTAGGGGGGCATCACTGATAGGAAATGACAGAGACAATGCACTATTGATAGCATTTTTGGCATTGTCGAACGCCTGTAAACTATCGCTACACCATAACAATTTCGTTACCTTGCGTTTGTGTGTGATCATAGCGTGTAGAGGAGCAAGAACACTAGCACAGTTTTTAATGAACTTGTGGTAATAATTTACCAAACCTAGAAACCGACGTAACTCACGCTGATTATTTGGCATAGGGTAATTTTTTATCACTTCACACTTGTCCTGAAGGGGGGTAATTCCGTGCTGCGAAATCGTGTGACCAAGAAATTCCAAGGTTGGCTGTGCAAACACACACTTAGATGCATTAATAGTAACACCGTATTGTTCTAAGCGTTGAAAGAGGAGTGAAAGATGTTCCTTATGTTCCTCTTCCGTTGAGCTGGCCACAAGCAAATCATCGATGTAGGCATAAACAAAGTCTAAGCCTCTGGTGACCTCATCTATAAACCTCTGAAAGGTTTGCGCAGCATTCCGTAGCCCGAACGGCATCTTCACAAATTCGAATAACCCAAATGGTGTACAAACTGCAGTCTTGGGAATATCCGAAGGCTCTACGGGAATGTGGTGGAAAGCCTTAACGAGATCTATTTTACTGAAGATAGATTTGCCGTGGAGAAGAGAAGTAAAGTCTTGGACATTTGGTACCGGATATCGGTCCGGGATGGTTGTCGAATTCAAAAACCGGTAATCCCCACATGGTCTCCAGTCTCCTGACTTCTTCTGGACCAGGTGTAGGGGAGAGGACCAACTGCTTTTGGAAGGTCTTATTATCCCAAGATCCAGCATAAGCTGGAATTCCGATTTGGCAGCTTTCAGTTTGTCCGGGCAAGACGTCTGGGTTTTGCAAACACAGGGGGACCTTTTGTTGTAATGTGATGGGTAATGGTGTGCTTAATGGTATCACCCATCTGCATCGGTTGAAGAATTCCTGGATATCGCTGGAAAAGGCACTGGTACATGGAATTAGGGGGAACGAGGGAAAGTGCAGAGTTAGAGGCGTCCGGAAGGGCAACCTGTTTGGCAAGAACAGAAAGCAGTGTGGCCTGGTCGCATAAGCGTCGCTTGTCAAGATCCACCAGGAGTTTGAAATGCTGGAGGAAGTCAGCGCCGATTATGGGATGCTGCACTTGAGCACAGATGAAATCCACTTGAAGGATCGGTGAAGGCCCAAGTTTAGTTCACGCGACTGAGTACCGTACGTGGGTATACGTGAACCGTTAGCAGCGTATAGAGGCGGAGATTCCGAGTGCGTATGACCAGATTTTTGAGGGAATACACTGACTGACGCTCCGGTATCGACCAAGAAATTGACACCAGAGTTCCTGTCCTTTATGAATAACAGGTTGGCAGTGCGAGTACTAGACGCCATTAGGACTCGCTGCTGGGGTTTTCCGACGAAAAATTGCAAGGGGAGATGCACTTCCTAGCCTTCTTTCCAAATTTCGAGTGGTAGAAGCAGATCTTCCGGAACTCGAACGATGCCTCTTCGTAAATCTTGACCGAGAATGGCTTCTTTGCCGTTGATTTTGTAGCAGAGAACAAACGTGGTTGAGTTGTTGACTTAACTCTTCCACTTTCAACTCCAGTTCCGATTGTGTGTTCACGTTGTTGACCGGAGCTGTGTCAATCTCCACTACTTTGTCGGCAGTTTCTGCTAGTTTATCAACTGGAGTAGCAGGATCCATAGTGGCCAAGACACGCTGAGCTGATGGAGGAAGTTTCTGCAAGAACAACTGTCTAAAGATGTCCTTATCGAAGGTTTGTGCGCGTTCGCCTAGAGCGCACTGCATAGCCTCAGCATTTGAGTGGGCTTACGGTCTCCAAGTTCTTCTTTTGAGATTAACTGATGTAGTTTCTCACGCTCGGAGACAGTGGTGCGGCACAGGATGGCAGACTTCAGATCGTTGTATGGGTCCTCACTCGTGGAAGTAGACACGATGACGTCACGGACTTCAGAGATGATGCTCGCTGGTAGAGAGGACAAAACATGATCGTATTTCGTCCTGCTAGCGGTGATCCTTCCCAAGTTGAATTGTGATTCCACTTGGTGGAACCAAATAAATGGATCACCCGGCCAGAAGACGGGGAGCTTTACGCTCAAGTGGGAGATGGCACCAGCGTCGTCAGGCATCTTCTCCTATGCTTGCTGACGTACAAGCAAGACGACAAGTTACCAACGAAGGAGTGGAGGTTGAGACGAGCGCAGGCACAGAGCGCACGGGCAGGGGTGAGGGGCAGAGGGCACGAGCGACATTACAGTCTGGTCCTAGTCGCTCGGGTGAAGGGGGTGATGGGCACGAACGACGTTACAGTCTGGTCCTAGTCGCTCGGGTGAAGGGGGTGATGGGCACGAACGACGTTACAGTCTAATCCTAGTCATTCGGGTAACCAATTGTTGGTTTACGTCGTTGTCGTCGGCCTAGGCAAGCTACGGCTTGGGACCGTAGCGCATCTATCCGGTAAAAGGGGGGAATCCAACTCCGGAGTCACCAATTGTTGGTTTACGTCGTTGTCGTCGGCCTAGGCAAGCTACGGCTTGGGACCGTAGCGCATCTATCCGGTATAGGTTAACCTGGATGATGTAGCCATAAGCACTGCCGCTAGTTAAGTGCCAACCAGTGATTATCTCACTAGCCGTATTGAGTCCGTTAGGCGAAACTGCGACAGTACCAAAGGTGGAAAATATAACCCTTGGATTTCTATTATTTATTTATTTGAAAAATGGACATGGTATTAGATTAAAATAATTATTTGAATATAAATAATTAACTGACAATTGTGATATATAATTAATTATGTTTACATACAATAAAATAATATAGTATACATAAAATTAGTATTAATGTGGTTCACAATTGAATTATGAGGGGTAACTAATTTAAAATGAATTTATAGCTATTCCGAAATTCAAGACTGTAAAATTAACATTTATCTTGAAACTAAAATAAGAGTATTCACTACCACTCCCCCACCAGAGAGGAAGTTCAAAGAGTTCCGAACGACACAGATTTCCCTTGGACCTTTTTGGTAGCTACATGTACCTCGCTTAAGGTTGATTCCAAAAACGCAGGCTTAAGACGATCGATAGAAACCTTGTCGACCTTGGAACCGCGCTGGATGAGAAATGATTTGCGCGTACGTCGGAGAACTTCATAGGGCCCGTCATATGGACATTGGAGAGGCCGTTTTGGGAGAGGTACACGAACGAAAACGTGGGTGCAAGATTGGGGCTGGGGAAACAAAGATGTCCTGTTGGCTAGTCAATCGAGGGGGAACAGGCTGAAGGGACTGCATGTGAGAGGAAAGTGTTTGAGCGAATTCCGTAGGATCACATGACTTATCCCCTGCAGTGAAGTAGCCACCTGGTAGCCGCAGTGTTGTTCCATAGACTAGTTCAGCCGCTGTAGTCTTCAGATCACTCTTAAATGCAGAGCGAATACCAAGCAAAACGAGTGGAAGCTTATCCATCCAATGGGAGTCTTCGTGACACATAAGGGATGACTTCAGCTGGCGATGGAAGCGTTCGACGAGGCCGTTAGCTTGCGGATGATACGCACAGGTATGCGCATGTACTGTACCCAACAAGCTGGTAAACTTCTTCCAAAGCGAAGACTCAAATTGGCGACCTTGGTCAGTGATGACTTTTGTCGGCAATCCAAATCTTGATACCCTCCATGAAGAAAGGCTCTTGCAACAGTGTCCGCTTGGATATCAGGAAGTGGGATGGCTTCAGGCCACCTGGAAAAGCGGTCGAGACAGGTGAGCAGATAACGTTGGCCTTGAATCACTGGAAGAGGGCCAACAATGTCTACATGAATTACCTCAAATCGCTGGGATGGTGGCGGAAATGCGTCAAAGGGGGACCTGGTGTGCCTTGGACTTTGGCACGCTGGCAGGCAAGGCACGTTTTGGTCCAATGTTTGACATCCTTCCGCATCGAGGGCCAAACAAAGCGAGAGGTAACCAGGTGTTGCGAAGCACGGATACCAGGATGGGAGGGCTTATGAAGATCCATGAAGACTGCTTGTCTGTGACATGGAGGGACATAAGGGCGAATAGCAGCTGTTGATACGTCGCAATAGAGGGGCACAGACAATCCTGGCATACTCATTTTCTTGAGGGAAAGTGAGTGAGTGGAGTCTTCTCTGAGCAGGTCTTGTAGTTCCGTATCCTTATCTTGATCCTGTGCAATAGCATTCCACAGTGTAGAGCTGAGGGTAACAGAAGTAATCTCTATTCTTGAAAGTGCATCCGCTGGAGTGTTCAAGACACCTTTGATGTGGCGGATATCTGTGGTAAATTGCGAGATATAATCGAGTTGCCTGATGACTCTGGGAGAGTGGTTACAGCTGTTTTTATTGAAGACAGTGACCAAAGGTTTGTGGTCGGTAAAAACACAAACTCTCGGCCTTCAAGGAAATGTTGAAAATGCTTCACGTTTAAGTAAATAGCAAGAAGTTCACGTCCGAAAGCACTATAACGCGTTTGGGCTGGCTGCAGCTTTTTCGAGTAAAACGCGATGGGTGCTTGTTGACCGTTACTGGTTTGTTCCAACACCCCACCGATCGCAACATCTGAGGCATCGACCGTCAGAGTTAGGGGGCATCACTGATAGGAAATGACAGAGACAATGCACTATTGATAGCATTTTTGGCATTGTCGAACGCCTGTAAACTATCGCTACACCATAACAATTTCGTTACCTTGCGTTTGTGTGTGATCATAGCGTGTAGAGGAGCAAGAACACTAGCACAGTTTTTAATGAACTTGTGGTAATAATTTACCAAACCTAGAAACCGACGTAACTCACGCTGATTATTTGGCATAGGGTAATTTTTTATCACTTCACACTTGTCCTGAAGGGGGGTAATTCCGTGCTGCGAAATCGTGTGACCAAGAATTCCAAGGTTGGCTGTGCAAACACACACTTAGATGCATTAATAGTAACACCGTATTGTTCTAAGCGTTGAAAGAGGAGTGAAAGATGTTCCTTATGTTCCTCTTCCGTTGAGCTGGCCACAAGCAAATCATCGATGTAGGCATAAACAAAGTCTAAGCCTCTGGTGACCTCATCTATAAACCTCTGAAAGGTTTGCGCAGCATTCCGTAGCCCGAACGGCATCTTCACAAATTCGAATAACCCAAATGGTGTACAAACTGCAGTCTTGGGAATATCCGAAGGCTCTACGGGAATGTGGGGAAAGCCTTAACGAGATCTATTTTACTGAAGATAGATTTGCCGTGGAGAAGAGAAGTAAAGTCTTGGACATTTGGTACCGGATATCGGTCCGGGATGGTTGTCGAATTCAAAAACCGGTAATCCCCACATGGTCTCCAGTCTCCTGACTTCTTCTGGACCAGGTGTAGGGGAGAGGACCAACTGCTTTTGGAAGGTCTTATTATCCCAAGATCCAGCATAAGCTGGAATTCCGATTTGGCAGCTTTCAGTTTGTCCGGGGCAAGACGTCTGGGTTTGCAAACACAGGGGGACCTTTTGTTGTAATGTGATGGGTAATGGTGTGCTTAATGGTATCACCATCTGCATCGGTTGAAGAATTCCTGGATATCGCTGGAAAAGGCACTGGTACATGAATTAGGGGGAACGAGGGAAAGTGCAGAGTTAGAGGCGTCCGGAAGGGCAACCTGTTTGGCAAGAACAGAAAGCAGTGTGGCCTGGTCGCATAAGCGTCGCTTGTCAAGATCCACCAGGAGTTGAAATGCTGGAGGAAGTCAGCGCCGATTATGGGATGCTGCACTTGAGCACAGATGAAAATCCACTTGAAGGATCGGTGAAGGCCCAAGTTTAGTTCACGCGACTGAGTACCGTACGTGGGTATACGTGAACCGTTAGCAGCGTATAGAGGCGGAGATTCCGAGTGCGTATGACCAGATTTTTGAGGGAATACAACTGACTGACGCTCCGGTATCGACCAAGAAATTGACACCAGAGTTCCTGTCCTTTATGAATAACAGTTGGCAGTGCGAGTACTAGACGCCATTAGGACTCGCTGCTGGGGTTTTCCGACGAAAAATTGCAAGGGGAGATGCACTTCCTAGCCTTCTTTCCAAATTTCGAGTGGTAGAAGCAGATCTTCCGGAACTCGAACGATGCCTCTTCGTAAATCTTGACCGAGAATGGCTTCTTTGCCGTTGATTTTGTAGCAGAGAACAACGTGGTTGAGTTGTTGACTTAACTCTTCCACTTTCAACTCCAGTTCCGATTGTGTGTTCACGTTGTTGACCGGAGCTGTGTCAATCTCCACTACTTGTCGGCAGTTTCTGCTAGTTTATCAACTGGAGTAGCAGGATCCATAGTGGCCAAGACACGCTGAGCTGATGGAGGAAGTTTCTGCAAGAAAACTGTCTAAAGATGTCCTTATCGAAGGTTTGTGCGCGTTCGCCTAGAGCGCACTGCATAGCCCTCAGCATTTGAGTGGGCTTACGGTCTCCAAGTTCTTCTTTTGAGATTAACTGATGTAGTTTCTCACGCTCGGAGACAGTGGTGCGGCACAGGATGGCAGACTTCAGATCGTTGTATGGGTCCTCACTCGTGGAAGTAGACACGATGACGTCACGGACTTCAGAGATGATGCTCGCTGGTAGAGAGGACAAAACATGATCGTATTCGTCCTGCTAGCGGTGATCCTTCCCAAGTTGAATTGTGATTCCACTTGGTGGAACCAAATAAATGGATCACCCGGCCAGAAGACGGGGAGCTTTACGCTCAAGTGGGAGATGGCACCAGCGTCGTCAGGCATCTTCTCCTATGCTTACTGACGTACAAGCAAGACGACAAGTTACCAACGAAGGAGTGGAGGTTGAGACGAGCGCAGGCACAGAGCGCACGGGCAGGGGTGAGGGGCAGAGGGCACGAGCGACATTACAGTCTGGTCCTAGTCGCTCGGGTGAAGGGGGTGATGGGCACGAACGACGTTACAGTCTGGTCCTAGTCGCTCGGGTGAAGGGGGTGATGGGCACGAACGACGTTACAGTCTAATCCTAGTCATTCGGGTAACCAATTGTTGGTTTACGTCGTTGTCGTCGGCCTAGGCAAGCTACGGCTTGGGACCGTAGCGCATCTATCCGGTAAAAGGGGGGAATCCAACTCCGGAGTCACCAATTGTTGGTTTACGTCGTTGTCGTCGGCCTAGGCAAGCTACGGCTTGGGACCGTAGCGCATCTATCCGGTATAGGTTAACCTGGATGATGTAGCCATAAGCACTGCCGCTAGTTAAGTGCCAACCAGTGATTATCTCACTAGCCGTATTGAGTCCGTTAGGCGAAACTGCGACAGTCCAAAGGTGGAAAATATAACCCTTGGATTTCTATTATTTATTTATTTGAAAAATGGACATGGTATTAGATAAAATAATTATTTGAATATAAATAATAACTGACAATTGTGATATATAATTAATTATGTTTACATACAATAAAATAATATAGTATACATAAAATTAGTATTAATGTGGTTCACAATTGAATTATGAGGGGACTAATTTAAAATGAATTTATAGCTATTCCGAAATTCAAGACTGTAAAATTAACATTTATCTTGAAACTAAAATAAGAGTATTCACTACACACTCCCCCACCAGAGAGGAAGTTCAAAGAGTTCCGAACGACACAGATTTCCCTTGGACCTTTTTGGTAGCTACATGTACCTCGCTTAAGGTTGATTCCAAAAACGCAGGCTTAAGACGATCGATAGAAACCTTGTCGACCTTGGAACCGCGCTGGATGAGAAATGATTTGCGCGTACGTCGGAGAATTCATAGGGCCCGTCATATGGACATTGGAGAGGCCGTTTTGGGAGAGGTACACGAACGAAAACGTGGGTGCAAGATTGGAGGGCTGGGGAAAAAAGATGTCCTGTTGGCTAGTCAATCGAGGGGGAACAGGCTGAAGGGACTGCATGTGAGAGGAAAGTGTTTGAGCGAATTCCGTAGGATCACATGACTTATCCCCTGCAGTGAAGTAGCCACCTGGTAGCCGCAGTGTTGTTCCATAGACTAGTTCAGCCGCTGTAGTCTTCAGATCACTCTTAAATGCAGAGCGAATACCAAGCAAACGAGTGGAAGCTTATCCATCCAATGGGAGTCTTCGTGACACATAAGGGATGACTTCAGCTGGCGATGGAAGCGTTCGACGAGGCCGTTAGCTTGCGGATGATACGCACAGGTATGCGCATGTACTGTACCCAACAAGCTGGTAAACTTCTTCCAAAGCGAAGACTCAAATTGGCGACCTTGGTCAGTGATGACTTTTGTCGGCAATCCAAATCTTGATACCCATCCATGAAGAAAGGCTCTTGCAACAGTGTCCGCTTGGATATCAGGAAGTGGGATGGCTTCAGGCCATCTGGAAAAGCGGTCGAGACAGGTGAGCAGATAACGTTGGCCTTGAATCACTGGAAGAGGGCCAACAATGTCTACATGAATTACCTCAAATCGCTGGGATGGGGGCGGAAATGCGTCAAAGGGGGACCTGGTGTGCCTTTGGACTTTGGCACGCTGGCAGGCAAGGCACGTTTTGGTCCAATGTTTGACATCCTTCCGCATCGAGGGCCAAACAAAGCGAGAGGTAACCAGGTGTTGCGAAGCACGGATACCAGGATGGGAGGGCTTATGAAGATCCGTGAAGACTGCTTTTCTGTGACATGGAGGGACATAAGGGCGAATAGCAGCTGTTGATACGTCGCAATAGAGGGGCACAGACAATCCTGGCATACTCATTTTCTTGAGGGAAAGTGAGTGAGTGGAGTCTTCTCTGAGCAGGTCTTGTAGTTCCGTATCCTTATCTTGATCCTGTGCAATAGCATTCCACAGTGTAGAGCTGAGGGTAACAGAAGTAATCTCTATTCTTGAAAGTGCATCCGCTGGAGTGTTCAAGACACCTTTGATGTGGCGGATATCTGTGGTAAATTGCGAGATATAATCGAGTTGCCTGATGACTCTGGGAGAGTGGTTACAGCTGTTTTTATTGAAGACAGTGACCAAAGGTTTGTGGTCGGTAAAAACACAAAACTCTCGGCCTTCAAGGAAATGTTGAAAATGCTTCACGTTTAAGTAAATAGCAAGAAGTTCACGTCCGAAAGCACTATAACGCGTTTGGGCTGGCTGCAGCTTTTTCGAGTAAAACGCGATGGGTGCTTGTTGACCGTTAATGGTTTGTTCCAACACTCCACCGATCGCAACATCTGATGCATCGACCGTCAGAGTTAGGGGGGCATCACTGATAGGAAATGACAGAGACAATGCACTATTGATAGCATTTTTGGCATTGTCGAACGCCTGTAAACTATCGCTACACCATACCAATTTCGTTACCTTGCGTTTGTGTGTGATCATAGCGTGTAGAGGAGCAAGAACACTGGCACAGTTTTTAATGAACTTGTGGTAATAATTTACCAAACCTAGAAACCGACGTAACTCACGCTGATTATTTGGCATAGGGTAATTTTTTATCACTTCACACTTGTCCTGAAGGGGGGTAATTCCGTGCTGCGAAATCGTGTGACCAAGAAATTCCAAGGTTGGCTGTGCAAACACACACTTAGATGCATTAATAGTAACACCGTATTGTTCTAAGCGTTGAAAGAGGAGTGAAAGATGTTCCTTATGTTCCTCTTCCGTTGAGCTGGCCACAAGCAAATCATCGATGTAGGCATAAACAAAGTCTAAGCCTCTGGTGACCTCATCTATAAACCTCTGAAAGGTTTGCGCAGCATTCCGTAGCCCGAACGGCATCTTCACAAATTCGAATAACCCAAATGGTGTACAAACTGCAGTCTTGGGAATATCCGAAGGCTCTACGGGAATGTGGTGGAAAGCCTTAACGAGATCTATTTTACTGAAGATAGATTTGCCGTGGAGAAGAGAAGTAAAGTCTTGGACATTTGGTACCGGATATCGGTCCGGGATGGTTGTCGAATTCAAAAACCGGTAATCCCCACATGGTCTCCAGTCTCCTGACTTCTTCTGGACCAGGTGTAGGGGAGAGGACCAACTGCTTTTGGAAGGTCTTATTATCCCAAGATCCAGCATAAGCTGGAATTCCGATTTGGCAGCTTTCAGTTTGTCCGGGGCAAGACGTCTGGGTTTTGCAAACACAGGGGGACCTTTTGTTGTAATGTGATGGGTAATGGTGTGCTTAATGGTATCACCCATCTGCATCGGTTGAAGAATTCCTGGATATCGCTGGAAAAGGCACTGGTACATGGAATTAGGGGGAACGAGGGAAAGTGCAGAGTTCGAGGCGTCCGGAAGGGCAACCTGTTTGGCAAGAACAGAAAGCAGTGTGGCCTGGTCGCATAAGCGTCGCTTGTCAAGATCCACCAGGAGTTTGAAATGCTGGAGGAAGTCAGCGCCGATTATGGGATGCGCACTTGAGCACAGATGAAAATCCACTTGAAGGATCGGTGAAGGCCCAAGTTTAGTTCACGCGACTGAGTACCGTACGTGGGTATGCGTGAACCGTTAGCAGCGTATAGAGGCGGAGATTCCGAGTGCGTATGACCAGATTTTTGAGGGAATACACTGACTGACGCTCCGGTATCGACCAAGAAATTGACACCAGAGTTCCTGTCCTTTATGAATAACAGGTTGGCAGTGCGAGTACTAGACGCCATTAGGACTCGCTGCTGGGGTTTTCCGACGAAAAATTGCAAGGGGAGATGCACTTCCTAGCCTTCTTTCCAAATTTCGAGTGGTAGAAGCAGATCTTCCCGGAACTCGAACGATGCCTCTTCGTAAATCTTGACCGAGAATGGCTTCTTTGCCGTTGATTTTGTAGCAGAGAACAAACGTGGTTGAGTTGTTGACTTAACTCTTTCACTTTCAACTCCAGTTCCGATTGTGTGTTCACGTTGTTGACCGGAGCTGTGTCAATCTCCACTACTTTGTCGGCAGTTTCTGCTAGTTTATCAACTGGAGTAGCAGGATCCATAGTGGCCAAGACACGCTGAGCTGATGGAGGAAGTTTCTGCAAGAACAACTGTCTAAAGATGTCCTTATCGAAGGTTTGTGCGCGTTCGCCTAGAGCGCACTGCATAGCCCTCAGCATTTGAGTGGGCTTACGGTCTCCAAGTTCTTCTTTTGAGATTAACTGATGTAGTTTCTCACGCTCGGAGACAGTGGTGCGGCACAGGATGGCAGACTTCAGATCGTTGTACGGGTCCTCACTCGTGGAAGTAGATACGATGACGTCACGGACTTCAGAGATGATGCTCGCTGGTAGAGAGGACAAAACATGATCGTATTTCGTCCTGCTAGCGGTGATCCTTCCCAAGTTGAATTGTGATTCCACTTGGTGGAACCAAATAAATGGATCACCCGGCCAGAAGACGGGGAGCTTTACGCTCAAGTGGGAGATGGCACCAGCGTCGTCAGGCATCTTCTCCTATGCTTGCTGACGTACAAGCAAGACGACAAGTTCCCAACGAAGGAGTGGAGGTTGAGACGAGCGCAGGCACAGAGCGCACGGGCAGGGGTGAGGGGCAGAGGGCACGAGCGACATTACAGTCTGGTCCTAGTCGCTCGGGTGAAGGGGGTGATGGGCACGAACGACGTTACAGTCTGGTCCTAGTCGCTCGGGTGAAGGGGGTGATGGGCACGAACGACGTTACAGTCTAGTCCTAGTCGTTCGGGTGAAGGGGTGGGGGGCGACACTACGTTACTAGTCGTTCGGGTAAAAGGGGTAATCCAGCTCCGGGGTCACCAATTGTTGGTTTACGTCGTCGTCGTCGGCCTAGGCAAGCTACGGCTTGGGACCGTAGCGCATCTATCCGGTATAGGTTAACCTGGATGATGTAGCCATAAGCACTGCCGCTAGTTAAGTGCCAACCAGTGATTATCTCACTAGCCGTATTGAGTCCGTTAGGCGAAACTGCGACAGTACCAAAGGTGGAAAATATAACCTTTGGTTTTTTATTATTTATTTGTAAAATGGACATGGTATTAGATTAAAATAAATATTTGAATATAAATAATTAACTGACAATTGTGATATATAATTAATTATGTTTACATACAATAAAATAATATAGTATACATAAAATTAGTATTAATGTGGTTCACAATTGAATTATAATGGGGTAACTAATTTAAAATGAATTTATACTATTCCGAAATTCAAGACTGTAAAATTAACATTTATCTTGAAACTAAAATAAGAGTATTCACTACAATATGAAACGAAGAATATATAAACTTTAACCTTTGGTTAGCTTCCGCCCGAATTGTCCATTCTGACAAAGGTCAAGCTTTTCATTCCACCTTAGACCTACAGTTTAACATGGAATCCGAACCACGCCCCATCAGCAGCCCAGCATCTTAACCGCTAGGCCACCTAGGGTACCCATTTATCTACCAACCACTTTCTTTATTGTGTGGAAGGATGAACAGCTGGGTTTTGCTGCGCGCCGGCTGCCGTCGGGTCTCGAACCCGGGGCCGATGGATTCGTAGTCAAAGACGCTAACCACTACACCACCGAGGCGCATATATATATATATATATATATATATATAGTATATAAGATGCTGGAGTTGTTTAACCTCCTTCGCAACATCTAAGGTCATATGACGGAGGGGTCCTACTGCTTTTCGTGGGATCCGAACTCCGGGTCGCTACATAGACTGGACACAGAGGACGGTCTCCCATCCAACTACTATCCCGCCCATTATTATTTTTTTAAAATGGTTACAGCAAAATGTAAGATAAAATTGAATTAATTAAATTGTTTTAGAGTTCACATTATATATATATATATATATATATATATATTATATATATATATATATATATATATATATATTATATATATATATGGAAAAGTTAAGATATAAATCTTTTGAAAAGGCTACAGCGATATTAAAGATAAAACTTAATTAATGAAATTGTTTTCCAATTCAGAATATATATATATATATATATGTACAGGGTGTCCGAGAATTATCTGTACAATTTTTGGCTGTTATTAAAAGTCAACCATGAAGTGTAGAAATTCCAGTGTTGTCCCATTTTACAGAGAATCTCATTAAGTTTTTTCGGATACCAAGTTTTGACAAGTTTTTTAGAAATTCCAGTGTGTCCGAACATTATCTGTACAATTTCATCTTTTAATAAATTCTTGATAACACACGTAAAATTCTTAACAAGATTATTTAGAATCTGTATTTTCAAAAGTTTCTTTTATTAAAGTAACGTTGTTACAAACATTCGATATGTGCACCATTAGTGATTCGCAAAACATCCAATCGATACTCCAAATGTTGCCATGTACGCTGCAGCATATCCGCATCAATTCGCTCAATAGCAGCTGTGATTCTTGCTTTTAAATCATCAATGTCTGTCACCCGCGTACATTTCTAAAAAACTTGTCAAAACGTGGTACCAGAAAGAACTTAATGAGATTCTCTGTAAAATGGGTCAACACTGGAATTTCTACACTTCATGGTTGACTTTTAATAACAGCCAAAAATTGTACAGATAATTCTCGGACACCCTGTATATATATATATATATATATATATATATATATATATATATATATATATATATATATGTAGTGAACAGACAAGGAAACAGACAGAGGAACAGACAAAGAACAGCCAAAGGAATTCTTTCCACCGACATTCTCAAGCATCTTGGAATCATTAAGAATCGAAGAACACACGTGGTTTTGTCAAGGACAGAGAAACAACAGGACGCTTGTAGGCGTCTCAAAAAGGCCGCGAAACTTAGCGTCTTAAGAGGTTATAAAAGGCTGTGTCCACTGATACACTTTCTCACTTCTCGCTTGCAATTTCTTCGTCTTGGTCGTCACGTCTCAGCATCTTTCGTCAGCAGCACCACACGTCAAGCCACCCGCTCTCCGGCCTTCGCCGGAGAGCGGCCTGCTGTTCCTTCAAGACTCCGGTCTGTCATCAAGTAAGGCCTTCTACAGACCGCCTGCAGAAGCAATTCTTCGAAACTCAGCACCGTTCGACTTCAGCCGGCCTCAGTCCCTCAAGCAACATCTCAACTCTACACGAAGCGAATCAACATTTCAGGCGACACCCTTCTGACCCTGGTTTAACTCATCCGTCAACTCAAGTCGATGGGCGCCCTTTCAACAAGCTTCAATAGGCTCCGCTACCGGTCTCAAGGTCATCCTCGACGTGCGAAATACAGGACGGTCAACTTCACTTCGGACCTACAGTCTACAAGGTCAACCTTCAAGTATCTCTTCCATCTCACGAGGTATTTAGCATTTCGGGCCTACAGTCTACAAGGTCAACCTTCAAGTACCTCTTCATTCTCCAGAGGTATTACAACATAGTCGGTAAGCTCTCTGTGCCTCGTTCTTAAGCAGTTCTCGTGAAGCCTACAGAGTGTATCGCAGAACCGCGTTAGGCCATACCCAAAAGTGCTTTCAATACCGTTCAAACTAACTTTCCCGTTAAGACTGCAGTAGGCCTATTTCTAGTGTTGTATCACCCTGTTATTGTGATCATCGTACAATTTACTTTTCATGCATCCTACTGTTTACGTGTTCTTTTAGGCATTTCATTCTAGACGGCCTAATCCATTCAGTGTACCAAAACGTACGTGCATAATTTCTGTTTTCAATAGGCTTCATATTTCATGCTGTGTTCCATTTTGCATACCATTAGCCTATCATAAATGAGTGTATTACTTAACAATTAATCTGTATAGCCATTTCCTTATTTGCTAATCCTCAGTCATATTTATCATACTGTAAATGTCTTTATATAATTGTTAATCACCGTAAATATCTTCATTGCCATTTTTAATCACTGTGAACAAATAACTGATTTATTTTCTTAATTTTCTTAACACAAAACAACAAGGTATTTTTTCTAACCTTATTAATATTATTTGTTTGGGTGTAATCGAAGCTGGTGACCTTGATTCATTCGTATCATTTCATTAAGTAATTATAATAGGTCTTCTCCATTAGCCACATCAAACCGGTTAATACTAGGCCTACTATATATATAATATATATATATATATATATATATATTTAAGGATTTCCTAATTCTCAGGTCTGTTTCATTTTGCAAAGAGGTTAAAACTAAGAAATTATTATTATTAAATGGATGGTTGTTACTTTCACAATGTTCACCGATTGAGGATTTGGCTAGTCTAATTAGTGGTAAAGAAGTGCGACTACTAATGCCACGATGCTCATCGACCCGTACCTTAAGTTGGCGGACGGAGCTGCCAACGTATAGGGTGTCCCGAAAGTCTTGTTACACCTATGTATAATCTCGGAATATTAAATGATGTTTGGTTCCAAGAGGAAGGAGCATCTCCACGCTATTCCTTGAGGGTTCGTGAATATTTAAATGAGGTGTTTCTGATCGATGGATTGGGACAATGCATTATGGGAATTTATAAAGGAAAAGTTTTCTCAAAAACGTTATGATTCCAATGACGGACTAAAGGAAGCCGTAAAGGATGCTTTTAAACTTGTAACACCAAAAATGCTGAGGAGCATAGCACATCGAACCTGGCGTAAAATCATTCTGTGCAGTGAGAAGATGGTTTGCATACAGATCCATTTGATACATGATAAACTGTTTGTATAACAGTGTTTTCTACTATATACTTTCATTACATAGTTACAGAACACTGGAGTAACATTTACATAGGTGCAACAAGACATTCAGGACACCCTGCATGTGGCGTTACAACCACAATTGAAAGTATCAACTAGGTTGGAGACGAGAGCATCGGGCAACCTTTCCTTAAGTTTAAAAAAGAAACTAATGCTAAAATTATTGATAAATATAAATTTTAAATCAATTTGTGGAGAAAACTGAGCGAACAACTATTTTAGGTTTTTTTCGATCCTTTAGTTTAAGTAGCTATAAAAGGGCATATACTGTATATACGAAGTAAAACTTGAAGCGTATAGGAGGATTCGTTCCCGCGTCGCAGAACAGCATCTGCAACACAACCTATTACGACCTTACCATCCCGTAAACCTACTTTCAAGTGTAGTGCATTTTCTGATGAAGGGTCAAGATAAAGTGAGTTGCGTTCAAACACTACACTTTAAAGTAAGTTCGCCGGATGGTATATTGGTAAGATGTCATGCAGGACGTTGTTCTGTGACGTGGAGACGAACCCACCTCTATGCTTCACATTTTATTGCAATATACAGAGGGTTGACAAAAGTAAATAGACACACGTTGATTGTCCTCAAAAGCAAATGACAAAGCTCATCAATGGAATGCCAGAACGTGTGTTACCTTTACATAAAGCAAAGGGGAAACCAACCCGATTCTAAATATAGTGATTCAATAAATCTCTTATTATTTATTCAATTCATTACCAAACCAAAAACTATGAAAAAAGAAAACCAAAGTCTATTTACTTCTGTCAACTCTCTCTCTCTCTCTCTCTCTCTCTCTCTCTCTCTCTCTCTCTCTCTCTCTATATCTCTATGTATATATATATATATATATATATATAATAATATATATATAATATATATATATATGTCCATATTAATTTTGGTGGCAAAATTATTATTTCATATTTCGTAAAATAAACTGTAATGGATTACATTTCTTAGAGTTTGCTTTAATTATAATGAAGAAAGAGCATTTCATCACTTTTCTGATAATAATAATAATAATAATAATAATAATAATAATGAAGATTATTTTGTGAAGTCATTAACTTATGTTAATTGCAAAATATTTTCAATTCAGATTAAAATTCCTTTTGTTCAAAAGACAGTCGCATACACATTACAACTACATCTTTCAGTATGAAGGGCATTGAATTTGAAGTACTACATCCATCTTAAAACTGCCAAATATGAATGAATCAGAGTTACCTTTTATGACAATATCTACTTTCATTATTCACAATTTATATGCGTAGATCACGACATTTACCTACAGTAAATTGAATTTATAACTGAAATAATGATTCAGTGGTAGTATATATATATATATACATGTTAATACTGATTTGCATGAATTAAATTTAAGTAAGGTAAATATTTTTAGTTTAAAGAAAGCAGTAAATTACAAATGAAATTCATTTTTTGAAGGTTTTAGAAGAAATGAAAAATAGGATATAGGGAGAAGGGTGAAGAGGGGAGAAAAGGGTGAAGAGGGAGAGAAGCTAATACCCATCCAATATTTTCATTTTTAATTGAATACGAAGATTTGTGTGAGAAGCGTTAACTTTTAAATTGGTTTCCAGATTATTCCAAATATCAACTTCCAACTCCTTCGTATGAGGCGAATCTTCTTGATGTTTCGAGTGTGAAGTTAGAAATTTGGAAGTAAAAGTTCACTGAATGGTTCACTTCGTTATTTGATATGATTTCCATAATTAACGCAGTAGCTTCCTTATACAATATTTTATAAATATGTTAGCGGATGTTCAGTTTATGTAGGTCATTAAGCTTAAAGCGTCTTAGGGATTTAAACATAGGTATTGCGTATTCTCGGTTGGTTTCAGCTCTTGATATGATTCTGTTAATTTTTTTTAGGGAGTATACGTTTAGTGGATAAATATGATTGCTTACATTTTCCAAAACTGCTGTCTTATACTTGATACAAGGTTATGCAAAGGTATAATATAGATGGAGCAGTATATATTTTGGAATGTGTTTGTTTTCAACTTATGCGAGATATAAGTGAACTTCGACAGTTTATTAATGGGTGTTCGATGTGCCATTTGAGAGTTTTTCTCATTTCAAATTACATTCAATAAATAAATCTATGATATTGTGTTAATTATAGTGTCTATATTTACAGTATATTTAAATTTATATTCTGCCTTATCTTATATGATGTCTTTCATAGATTTAAGGATAATTTGTTTGCACTGACCCACTTACAAATACTGTGACCTCTAAGTTTGTTCTTTCTTGCAAAATACCTACTGTAAGTCATTATCATGTACAGGTCACCCTCGCTTTATGCGGGGGTTGTTGCGTTCCAAAAAAAGTTTGCATAAAGCGATTTTGCAGAAAGAGAGACATTTATTGCATGTATTTAATAGAGATTCGTTCTAGAACTTCTCCTGACTCCCACCCCACGGGTAGGGTATGATTCATCACCGCCAACTCATCGCCGCCAACTTAACTCCGCCGACTCAACTCCAGCCAACTCAACTCCAGCCAACTCAACTCCAGCCAACTCATCGCCGCCAACTCAACTCCGAATGCACCGTTGCCAAATAATGTTTGTATAATTACTAATCTTTCTTTAGTGCGATGATAGGTACTGAAGGAAATTAAAAACACTAGGAAGAAACATTGAAAATATAACTAATTATATTTATATAATATTTTATTTATATAATATACCTAACCTAACCTAACCTTCACCAATTAACATTATAGATGCCTTATACAAAATACAGAAGAGTCGAGATATGTATCTCGAACAACTTGTAGGAGGTCATGCTCCACCTTCAAAGTCAAAAAAATATCGTGATGCTGATGACCGTATATTAAAACTAGTTTTAAGCTTTGAGCAACGATCACCATTAGAATATTTACGTGAGATTGCCTACAATTACCACTAATTAAAATCTGAACCTTTTGATCTTTTTTTTAACGTAGTAGAATAGAGTTTCTAACAATTTTTTACTTTTTAAAGCTTTAACCTTCAAAAATAAATTTAATTCATTTTTTCAAAAAATGGAGTGAGTCGGCGGAGTTGAGTTGGCGGCGATGAGTTGGCGGCGATGAGTTGGCTGGAGTTGAGTTGTCTGGAGTTGAGTTGGCTGGAGTTGAGTTGGCTGGAGTGGAGTCGGCGGAGTTGAGTCGGCGGCGATGAGTTGGCGGTGATGAATCGTCCCATCCCGCACCCCACCCCCACCAAATCTTTCTATCACTCTTTCATAAAAAGCCAATGAAAAATCACCTAATAAAATGAAACAATCGTCTGACATTATATATAAAAAATCATTAAAAGAAATTAATAACGGCTTCTAAGAGGTTAGGTGTGCTGTACTGCCTCCGCAGTTTCTCCATTCCCGTTCAGTTGCTGTCTCTGTACAGGGGGTCTTGTCCACCCCTGGATGGAGTATGCTTTTCATGGCTCAACCCACACAGCCATATTTGACCAGGTGGAATCAAAGTCTTTTGGTATCATCAATCAATTCCCCGCCTCTTACTGACTGTCTTCAATACTGTATGCCTCCTCCTTTAAGACAAGCACGCAGCACCAGACTTTCAATACTTTCTCATTCTTTTTCTGTCCAACTCTCTAACGCAAGAGTTAATCGGTATTTTGAATCTTTCATCTACTCAACCGGTGAACTCTGAAACAATCTCCCTCAATTCACTTTTCCCCATGTCTATGACCTCCAATCTTTCAAACGCAGAGTGTCTAGCCATCTCGAAAACCTGGACCTTGATTTTGGCTCTCTTCTTCTTCAATGGGGGGGGGGCGCTTTTGCGGCCATTCAGCCTTGGTCCCTCCTTCCTGCAAAGAAAAAGGGTATTTACCTGAATACTCATTGCCACTAAAGTAATGGCAAATCCACACAGTACAAGATGAGAGCGAGTCGCGTAAGTCCGCACACAACAATGGACAATGCGACACTGAGTGAGGGAGATTGAGGGTATTTTATCCTAAAATGGAAACCCTGGGAAGCGTGCGAGCTGCGTCAGCTCACCCGCACCAACTGCACAGCGGAGTCCGCGCGCGCCTACATTGGTCGCACAAGCTTCGCACATCCAACACGACCAGTCGCTTAATTGCGAATTTTTCTCGCACAAAGCGAGAGAGTGATAGAAGTAGGGTTGTCTCATAATAGCGAAATCACATTAAGAGAAGTCGCATAAAGCGAGAGCATACTGGTTACGTTGTGACAGTTACGAAAGTCATTGACATAGCACAGAAATAGGAGGGGCCTCAGTATCGAACCCGGTGGCACTCCGTGCGTGATTGATTGAAAGTCTGATTCACACTTATCTAGTTTGACGTATTGCTCTCTAATATTTAAACAGGTCTTGAACCAGTCTGAAGACACGCCTCTTACTCCGTAATGAGCAAACCTTCGGGTTAGAGTTGAGAGTTCTATTAAGTCAAAAGCTTTGGATAGGTCCGGAAAGAGTGCAATTAATTTTTTTTATTGTTTTCAGTTATTTATGGAGTTCCTCAGTTAGCGCAATAATATCATCTTTTCTTGAGATTTTCGCTTTGAAGCCAAAATGATAGAGTAAAAAAATATTTTCCTCCATGAAAATCGTTATTAACTGTCGATATACGATTTTCTAAAATTATTTTCCCATGGTCGGCAAGACAGATATTGGAGGGGTTATCATTTTTAAATACAGGGTATATACGGACTACCTTTGAAAGATTGGGCCAATATCCGATCTGAAGAGAGGAATTAAAGAGGATGGCAAGCGGTTTAGAAATAATATCACTACACGCTTTTTATATTTATATATATATATATATACTTCTTTTCCTTTGGTTTTAGGACTGGTTTTTGTTGTCTTTACGTCATTTGAGGTTATTAGAAAGTAGGGGCAAAACTTTTCACCCCCCTTTCACTACCTCTGAAAAATATTTGTTAAATTCTTTGCTATTGTTACTGAATTATTAATAGAATTATTATTTAAAATAAGTTTCTGTGGAAAATCGCTCTCTTTTGGTGTTTTATTGAGTGTTTTTTTATTGATTTCCGTCAGTTTTGGATCACTGTTTAGTTCAAGAAATTTATCCGAGTTAATAGTTCTTTCGCCTTTTTAATTAGTTTGTCGTGTCTTTTAATATCTATGTAAAACACCTGAAGAATAATTACTTTTTTCACACTTTTTACTTAATTTGTCGAATGACCTCAATGAGTTACCGGTAACCATGGATTTTGTAGTCTTTTGTTGATATACACTTCGTGTTGATTGGGTGCGTTCATTATAGACAATAATAATAATAATAATAATAATAATAATAATAATAATAGCTCAAAAGGGAATTCAAAATCCCTTATTGACATCGTGTCACCAAAAACATTTTGAATATGTATCCACAAACTGAAATGGAAATAAGTCATGCAAACAGACCTTAATTCCTTTCCTTTCTCCGTATCAAAAACACTTTTTTCCCCAGAGAGACAAATAATATCGAGAGATAAAACTCAATAAGGAACGCGAATAAACTCGGCCAAATATACTTTTTCCTTAAGAGGAATTTAGCCGTAAACTAACAAATACGATCAATAAATCTGACTAAGAATCAACAACAACAAAAGGAAGGATTGTAATTACCATAATAAAAGCAAAACGAAAAAACACATTATTATTAATTTCTTTACGGGCTTCCTTTAGCCATTCATAGGAGGAAGATCAGTTTAAGGAAATCAGAAAGAGAGAGAGAGAGAGAGAGAGAGAGAGAGAGAGAGAGAGAGACGAACATATTACAACCTTCATAATGGCAGATAAAGTGGATTATTGACACATACATTTATAATACGAAATGTATAAATGGCGTGTGAGAGTTGAGAAAAGGTAAATGATTAAAGATACAAGGTTTCAATTAAAATCCAATATGTAGCAATTATACACACACACACACACACACATATATATATATATATATATATACATATATATGGTGATTTTTTTAAACACCTGACACTTTAAAAGGTTTGTATTTTTTTATTATCATGGGGCATAAAGCAAGGTTTGCACTAAGGGACTAATTCCCCAAATTTCATGCTTTTATTTCAGTTAATAAAGAAAATGCAAACCTTTTAAAATGTCAGATGTTTAAAAAATTACCCGGTGTATATATACGTATATACAGTGTGTATATACAGTTTATTTAACGTTGTATAGGCTGACAATTCTGAATCAATTATTTATCGATGAGCGTCACTTTATAGAACTGAAAATATAACTAAGACTAATAATATTAAGCGCTGAAAAGTTTTAAATTTTAATCTTATGTTTCACAGTTAAAAATAAACTTAAATTATTAATCGAAAGGGGAATAGGTCTAAGGACGGAGGAAATTTTTCCGATTGGGCAAAAATTAAAATGATTTTAGCAACGGGATTTCATGCTCAGTATAGGCTCACGTATCCCACGGCCTTCATCAAGGAAAATTTATTTATATTAGCGCTGATCGGATCTCTCTCCTCTCTCTCTCTCTCCTCTCTCTCTCTCTCTCTCTCTCTCTCTCTCTCTCTCTCTCTCTCTCTCTCTGACCCCCTGTTTTCTCCCACATCCTCTCTCGTCTTCTGCTGCGCTGCGGTTTTATAGCCATCCAGAATCATGGCTTTTCAGTTTTCATTAGCATCTTTTCATGCGCATTTGCGCATGCATAGTTTGGCTCAGATTTTACAAGTGAAACCTGTTGAGAGTCACGTAAGTTAGCTAATTTTCATCATAACACATGATGGCCTTTAGTTTTTTCTTGTTATTTATGTAAAAATTGTACTATACTCTAGTTTATTATTAATAAATGCCCCATTTTTGCATTCCCTACACTGCTAATTGATAACTAATTTCACGATAATTTACAAAGGTGATATTAGTAGTCTACTTCATACGGTTCTGGTTAGGTGGTACCTTCCTTACTCAATGGTGGTACTTAGAAAAGCATAGTGGCAAAAAAAAGAGTACGTTTCACGAAATACGTACAGTATCTCTCTTTCCATCTCCATATCCATCATCTTCACCTCTCTTTCTCTCTGTCATCATTTGGCAAATATACAAATCTTTTATTCAAACTTAATTTTAATTTTATAGAAATTAAAGTACAGGGCTGTTCAAACTGATTCATCCGATTTCAACTGAGAATACTTCCGTACCTATCAACCGTGCATCAACTGGGCATACACCACATGAAAGAGGAAATCTCCGAGTTTTACATGATCACCGCGAGAGGGCTCCAAAGTCACGCCGTGCCTAGCCTAGCAACAAACAGTCAGTGTGAAAATGGCGTCCGCCACAGCAGAAGGCGTTTTTGTGTGCTGCAGTTTTCGAGCTGTAAATCGGTAGTCACAGTGCAGCGTGAGTTTCGTCGACGTTACAGAACAGATCCACCGGGTGCTCAGAGCATCCGGTGGATCTGTTCTGTAACGTCGACGGAACTCACGCTGCATTGTGATTACCGATTTACAGCTCGAAAACTGCAACACGCAAAACGCCTTCTGCTGTGAGGACGCCATTTTCACACTGACTGTTTGTTGCTAGGCTAGGCCACGGCGTGACTTTGGAGCCCTCTAGTGGTGATTTTGTAAAACTCAGAGATTTCCTCTTTCATTTGGTGTATGCCCAGTTGATGCACGGTTGATAGGTACGGAAGTATTCTCAGTTGAAATCGGATGAATCATTTTAAATAGCCCTGTATAATGGTTCTGGAACAGTTTAATACTTCTCTCTTAAATACATGTACTTATAATTACTTCTAACTCAGTGTTATTACTATTTCTATCCGCGGTTTGCAAGTAGGGATCCCACTTTTGGAGAAGGTCTCTGATTTAAAAACGGGGAACGTAGGAGCTGTCACCCAATCGCGGGCACGAGAGATTATTTTCTCTGAAAACTCTAACCCATAAAGTGGGAAATCTTATACAGTCTCACATCCTAGTCGTAAAGTCGACACCCCAAAATCAAAATCTTATTTAAAATCTCAAATGATAACTATCAAGATCGATTTGCATAAAATTGAAAATAGCAATTATGAAATTCGACTTTGATTATGAAATCCTTTATAAAGTTTCATTTAAATTCAAACTATTTACAAATATATTCATAAGTTACGACGAATTTAGATGTTCATCCTCGCTTTCACCTCAGAAAAGATTCGACACGTTTCTATCTCCCATTGATTCCATGTCGTTAAAATGAATTTATGATAAGCGTATTTTGAATTAAGAAGCTTTAGCGATCGAGGATTGCGAAAGAACATTCATTTGTAGAACCTTGAATGACGTTAGTTTAGAATTAATTAATTAATTAAATTAACATTAAATTCATTTGTAGAATGAGTAGAATTTGGTTAGAAATAATTATTATTAATTAATATAATATTCCACATTATCATTATTATTGGATCATGGTCAGACCTTAACCTGCAGCTGGAGTCGCACGTCTCATGCAGGGTTTCCCAAACCCTGGTGGGGTTTGGAAGACAAGGAGTGCTATATGGCTTGTCAACTGCATGTTCAATTCACGATGATAATTTTGTGGCTGATCAATTACGGTATACTTGTTTAACTGCCTAATAATCAATACTTAGGAATTAAGACTGCGGTTTCGAGCCTCTTCTATTATTATGTCTCGGTCAAATCATAGTCAAGTTCCCAAAATAATTTTTTTAATTTATGTGCACTGAAAAATGCTATAAAAATATTAATATTTTTACTAAATTTTGTATTCACACACACACACACACACACACACACACACACACACATATATAATATATATATATATAAAATCCATGAACTTTCGTTTCAAGGAATCGAGACAATTTCTGCAATATGCTTCTCCATAAATACCTTCTTTATTACTTAAATTTACGAGTCTTATTTCTTCCAATATATCTTAATCAACCTTGAAGAAGGATCGTAACTTTTTATAATCCATAATTTGCGTCATGCTAAACGGGTTTTAAAAGAATTACGAAAATTCAAACCCCTTTTCTTTCGCAAGTAATCTCCTTATACGCGAAGCAATACAGATGAACCCTTTAAAAATCATTATGCTATTAGACTATATTACCGCTCAGACGTATATTTCAAATATATATATATATATATTATATATATATATATTGTGTAATAAATTTAGATAAACTTCAACGTAACTGGTTTTAGATACCACTTTTTGGTTGTTAAACTTGACTTAATTTACACTAGCGCTTATAGTTAATAATTTAGCTCTCACATTATCTCTTCCGAATAATATAAGAACATTTTTAAGATTATTGGAAATGTATTATAAATTTCATATATCTGATGTTTCATTTGACGTGAATTAAAGCAATGTTGTTATTTACGAAGAAGTATTAATTAAGGGATTAAATTTACCAATTATTCAATTACAGGATCTGGATTTTGAAAAACACGTCACAATTTAGCGTAATTCATTTACGTTTCAGCGTTATTCCCAAAGAGTTTAAAAATAAGGAAGTTTATGAAGATCTAGCGACTATAGTTTTGTGACGGAATGACTGTTTCGCATTGGAACGCAAGCCTTTAATATTATTATTTAAGAGGGTCAGAAACTGCACAGATCTCAGGTCAAACTGATGAGACCCATTATTCTCACTCCTTTATTATTATTATTAGCGGCACTATCGGGAGTCAAACCCCTGACCTCGGAGTCTTCGCCGCGATTATAGGGAAGCGGCGTTACCCATGCAGCTACGGGCCTGGCAGTTAACGCGTAAAGAAATACTGTTGTGTGTGAACTGCATTTAAATTTAGCACACACATACCTACCCCAAACGCATTTACGATCTTTTACATTTTCGAACAACGGAGAAACTCCTCTTTCAAACTTATGACTCGCACGGGGAAAACTGGAGGGTCTCCTTTCTGAACCTCTCACCCTCAAGGGAAATTAAAATTTACTTCCATTCTCCTTGTTCTCGAAGTTTAAGTAAAATATATTCCAATACGTTATAAGTGTAATGTTTTCAAAAGCATAATACATTAGTTATAAATAATAGGAAATATATTCGAAAGCGCAGTGTATCTATATATATATATATATATATATATATATATATATATATTTTTAAACGGGACTATCGATTCGCTTGAGCACTTCTTGTATACGTTGTTGTCTGTATTCACTCCCTCCTAAAATACTTGTACGTTTCTTCTTTTTCTTTTATCCTGTAAACATTAGCATGCGATTCTGTGTTCAAGTCGCTATGCTTGACACAGAAATTACATAGTTATTAGGTGAGGTAAACAAGAGAAAAGGTTGCATATAGAATAAAAGGTCATTAATTAAACGGCAGGTAAATAAAGGTTAAAAAAATACCTGTCCGGGAAAGGTATTTTATTTCGAGATTTTTCTAATGAGGGAATTTTTTCTTTTTTCATTTCAGCATAATACATGCATGATTAACTACGTGTATTTAGGATTTTCGTAAAAAATATTATCACGAAATATTATCAATCTCGTGTGTATTTACGTGCATTGTGTGTGTGTGTGTGTGTATGTGTGTGTGTGTGTGTGTGTGTGTGTGTGTGTGAACAAAAATTTACTGCAATTTGAATGAATAAAAGCCAATTTACATCCTATATAAACCCTCACATTGACCCGAATAACTTAACAAGGTTTCGTCAATAAAAATTTGTATTAATTAAAAAAAGGAGGAAAGTATCATTATAACTAGACAAAAATGAAAAACTGCGCAAATTCATTGTTTTATAACAAACTCCATTAGCATCCATACGACGGCAAATAGCGAGAGTGGAAAAAGATACAGAACCCTTAAATGAAGGCTATACAACAAGAACAGCGTCTATACTCTGAAGAGGAACAATCTCGTTCTCGTACTTGTGGTTTTTCCAGTTTGTGTAGAGCAAACCTGAGGTAGTACGAGTATGACTGTGATTAATACAGATAAATTTGTGCTGCCTCAGGGAAGAAACACAAACTTGCGCTGTATCGTGCTCCTCAAGATTTTTTTTTATACAGGAAGAAGGGGCCAAGGCGAATGCCCGCTAAAACGCCTCCCTCCCCATAGAGGAAGAGCCAAAATTAAGGTTCAGGGTTTCCGAGATGCCTCGACACTCTGCATTTAAAAGAATGGAGGCCATAGACAGGGGAAAAGATGGGATGAGGAAGATTGTTCCAGAAGAGCCGTGTCCGTTAAAATAGTGCTAGTAGAGAGAGAGTGAGGCAACATTGCGGTGAAGAGAGAGAGAGAGAGAGAGAGAGAGAGAGAGAGAGAGAGAGAGAGAGAGAGATTGAAGACAGTCAGTAAGAGGCGAAGAATTGATACCTGTCCTGGACTGATAATAACTAGAAATTTCTGCAGTAAACCAGAACTGATAATAACTAGAGGTGTCTGCAATACAAACTAACGAAAATTGCAATAACTTGAATACGGATATGGATGTTCTTTTTGACTAGGCTAATACAGAGCATTGTTGCTTTTAATGGTGATGAACCACGTACGAAAGCCTCGTCATGACTTTGATCCCTTATTTGCTTGTCAATAGTGCTGCGAGCTACTCGTACCCTGAAATGGGTGTATGGGCGAAATGGTGTTCTATGTGAAGCGATGTTTAACGCTTAACACTTTCACTTAAACTATGAAAGCATTGATGACTATATATATATAATATATATAACTTACATAGGGTGTTTATAAAGTCCCTATCTATTTCGTTGAAGTAACGGTTTTTATTTATTTTTGCTGCAGAACCCTATGAAAATGAATGTACAAGAACGGGTGATGGTGGTGACATTTCGGATTAAAGAAAAAAAATGCAAATAAATTAGAGAGAGGTTTGAAAGAACATTTCACAAGCCAGGTCCTACAGCCAAGACAATTCGTGATTTGCTTAATAAATTTAAAAGAACGGGATCTGGTCATGATGAGTCAAGATCTGGACGTCCAAGTGTCTCTGAGCATGCTGTAAATGCGGTACGTAATGTTATCGATGAACATCTAAGCATGTCAATTCGCACCACATCACGTAGACTCGGGATACCAAATCAACTGTCCACAAAATTTTGAAATCGACGTTGAAGAAGAGAAGTTATCACATTCAGGTGCTTCATGACTTACATGAAGAGGATTATCCAAAGCGAAGTGCAGTGTGTGCCGATCTTGTTGAACACATTCAGAATGAAAATTTAATGGACCACATATTCTTAGGTGATGAAGCAACTTTCCACACGTGTGGAGAGGTTAATCGCCATAACTGCCGCATATGGGCTAATGAAAAGCCAGTTGATTTCTATCAATGGAACGAGATTCTCCTAAAGTTAATGTCTGGTTGCGTATGACCAAATCTAAGATTTATGGACTCTTTTTCTTTGCTAAAGCTACAGTTACAGGGCTTATTTATCTGGACATGCTTCAGCAATTCTTGGAACCCCAGCTTCATTCAGATGGCATTTTAAACAACGTCGTCTTTCAACAAGATGGGACACCTTGTCATTACGCAAACATTGTTCGGGAGTACCTAAATGAACGATTTCCAAATCGGTGGATCGGACGTGGAGGCAACAGGCCCTGGGCGGCTCGATCTCCTGACCTAACGTACTTGGATTTCTTTACATGGGGCTTTATCAGATCCGACGTCTATCAAACGAGGATTACAGATCTGCAAGATTTACGTGCTCGTATCGTAACAGCAGTTACAAAAATAACTCCTGTCATGCTCCAAAATGTGTTCCGCAATGCTGCTGACAGATTCGAACTCTGTAGATTCAAACTTTCACGTAAAATCATATGCTTAAGTATTCATTAAATGGATGCCTTCTATTATATTGTTATTGAATTTTACCCTTTTTGCTACATTTTCACTGAAATAGATAGGGACTTTATAAACACCCTGTAATATATATATATATATATATATATTATATATATATATACACACAGTATATATGTATATATATATATATATATATATATATATATATATATATATATATATACATGATGGGTCAAGAAAACCTATTACCTGATTTTCAACAATATAATTTTACCTTTATCAAATGTTATTTGTACAATCAATATACTGTATGTGTCCTGTATAGAATTTCATGGTCTATCTCGTGGTGAAGTTGGATTTTTGCTAACTGTAACCATTATTTTGTAATTTGCTGTCATACAAACACGGGTAGAAAAATTTTCTCTTCCTATACAGTTACCTAACTGAGTCCAAGATTATGCGGAATGTGCCCTCCTCCATTATCAATGCACGCTTGCACCCTTGCTCGCCATTGATCTACCGCATCAAGGATTTTTTCTTGGTAATAAGCAGCAGTGATTTTGGCATTTTGATCAACAAAAACAATCTCTGACTTCCCTAACTTTGAAATAAAGATGGAAACCATGACTTTTTGAGAAAAATGTGGACGTTTCCTGCAAAGTCGCTCGACTGATAGATTTTTTGTCCTGTCGTCCATAAACTCGGTCATTTTGTTTGTTTATTGTTGAAGCAACCGTAAAGGTCTTCTCGTCGCTGAACCATATTTTCGACACTTCTCTGTATGGGAATCGATCTAAAAGAGCACGACTTTTTCAACTCTTGCTTGCTTATTTGATGCAGAGAGCTTACGAACTTCGACTCTTTCAAAACATTTAAGACCCAGATCATCTTTTACTAAACGACGAACACTAGAGCGAGAAATACCAGTAGTAGGGTGTTGGGCCGTTCTTCTTGACTGCATATCATGGATGAAACCGTGTCAATATTTTCCTCAGTACGTGATGTTTTTGGCCTTCCACAGCCTTCTTTTCGTTTGGTCGACCCTGTGATATCGATTTTCTTTATGAGATATTGAATTCTAGGTATCGTTCATCGTTTATTTGGAAACTCTTTCTTCATTCGTTTTGCACCCCATTGTTTCTCCTTACGCAGGTTCAATATCAATGCTTCATCTTCCAAAGAGTATTTCATTATGTTATAACTTGTTCAACTATAGCAGAATGATGGTCTGAAATGAGAAAGGAAATAAATTAATTATTTTGTGTAAAAATTAGGCAAATTAATTACACTGGTATGCATATGAAATGTTTTGTCTGCTGTGAGGGTTTTTTCAACTCATATTATATAATTCGACCATGCTGAATTCGAAAATGACATTGGTTTTCCTCAATCAGGTCAGGTTTTTTCTCTATTGGCCATTTATTATAAGTCCAATTTTATCCCCAAATTTATTGATTTTTTTAGCTTAAACACTGTAGATACGAGTAATATTATAAGAACACTCGTGAAAAATGAAAACATTGTGTGAATAAATACTTTTATTCGTACAATGAATATGGAAAAAAGTTTATTGAGGAAGGAATGAAGTTTTTTTGGCTTTCCGTCTGTGTTTTTCTTCGGGCACGTCTCGCTTCAAACACCAGCAATAGTCCGCCAGCATATTGATATCCCAGTTTCCCTGGTACCTCTCTTCCATTATTTTGATATCTTGGTGAAAACTGATTTGAATGCCTGCCAGGCATTCTTCTCAGTTGGAGTCATTGCGTTTTCGAACTGAGTATCCTTGATCAAAGTTCGAATTTGAGGACCATCAAAAACCCCAGCATTTAGTTTAGCATCAGATATATGAGGAAATTTACTCTCGAGATATCGGAATGCTGAACCCTCCTTATTCATTGATTTGATGAAATTTTTCATCAAGCCCAGCTTAATATGAAGTGGTGGGAGCAAAATTTTTGTTGGTGGTACAAGGGGCACTGAAACGACATTATGCGACCCAGGTTCAAAATTCTCTCTGGATGCCCATTCACGCTGTGCATAGTGCTTCTCATCCGCTCGGCTATCCCATTTGCAGAGGAAACATGGGTATTTCGTGTATCCCTCTTGCATTCCCAATACAAATGCCACAATCTGAAAAAAAATGAAAATATTTAAAGAATTTAGAGAATTTGTTCTATCAGATAAAAAAATCTATGCATTGGACTGTATCACTTCTGTGGGGAAGTTAAGTGTTCTTATACGCTCTCAAATAACCTTTGGAAAAACAACACAGTCAATAGCAATAGTTTACTTATGATATTAGTATTACCTTCAAATCTCCACAGATCCTCCAGTTATGTTGGTCGTATACGAGAGCATCCAGTAAAATTTTCATGTTATCGTAGCTCTCAGTAAGTTGTACGGAATGTGCTACAGGGACTGATGCAACCCTATTCCCAATGTTGAGAAGTACTGCTTTCAAACTTCGTTTAGACGAGTCTATAAATAGCCTCCATTCTGATGCGTTATATGCAGGCCCAAGGATTCGATTAGCCCCTCAACATTGCAGCAGTACACTAAGGAAGAGGTATTTTCGTGCACTGCAAAAACTTGCGGAATTCTTCCTCTCGTTTCCTATACCAGGAGAATGTTGTTCCCGGAGCCAGCAAGTTGTCCTCTCGAAGTCGTGAGCCCAAGATCTCGGCAGCTAATTTGGAAAGTCCTAAATCCCTGGTAAGATCATTAAGTTTGGCCTGGTTGAGAGGCCTCGGCTCATTTGAAGCGGTATTTTGAGGTGTATATACGACTGGGACTGGTCATTGGCATTGGTCATTGATTCATCATCAGAATCATCGAAGTCCAGGGTTTGAGGTGGGTCAGGTGCGTCTAGGAGAATTTGTCTAAAACAATTCGTCTAAAATACAATTTGTCTAAATCAATTTGTCTAAAACAATTTGTCTAAAATAGTTTGTCTAAAATCAATTTGTCTAATAACAATTTGTCTAAAATACAATTTGTCTAAAAATAATTTGTCTAAAATACAATTTGTCTAAACAAACAATTTAATATAATATGGCATACAAATTGTTGCCTGATGTACAATGCTATTTATTACTTGCCACGCCCCATCTTAAAAGGTTACCTCTTGTGCGGAATAGTACATCGAAATTGTTTGTCTAAAATAGTTTGTCTAAAAATAATTTCTAAAATACAATTTGACTAATAACTGAAGATAACTAGAAATGCATTTGTCTGCTTGATAAATTTGGAGTGAGGATGAAAAGATTGAAAATGGGTTGATTTTATTTCATAATATACCTAACTTAACCTAACCTAACCTAACCGGGTTATGGGTTCCGGGATAACTGATTTCGATGTACTATTCCGCACAAGAGGTAACCATTTAAGATGGGGCGTGGCAAGTAATAAATAGCATTGTACATCAGGCAACAATTTGTATGCCATATTATATTAAATTGTTTGTTTAGACAAATTGTATTTTAGACAAATTATTTTTAGACAAATTGTATTTTAGACAAATTGTTATTAGACAAATTGATTTTAGACAAACTATTTTAGACAAATTGTTTTAGACAAATTGATTTAGACAAATTGTATTTTAGACGAATTGTTTTAGACAAACTCGCCTGATTCGGGGTCGGGTATTGGAATTCCAGGACCATGGGGTACAGGTCTCATAGCAGAAGGAATGTCAGGGTATACAACAATGTGTTTATTCTTCTTGTTAACTCCTGAAAATAGAAACACAGAAACATGGATATAAAACTTGCATATGAAATAGAAGAAGCATTCAGATAGTGGCGGCTCGTGAGGGAAGGCTGCGGTCTGTAAGATATGAAATAGGTCGATGGAGTCTGTATATTTTCTTTCTTTTTCATTCATATTGTCCCTTCGGGGACAATATGAAAAAAAGAAAGAAAATATACAATCATTGTATATGTAAATGTAACTTGTATAACAATATGTATGTGTAAATGTATTTTCTATAACAATATGTATATGTAAATGTATGATTACCATTATGGTGAATATTATGCTATATATGGTGAATATTACATTATGGTGAATATTATGTCAAGTTTCATACGAGGATTTCAAAATATTTAAGAAAAATAAATTTATAAGCCCACCTTGGAGGTTTGTCATGCAGAAATAGCAATCTGTCACGTGATCCTTTCCTTCTCTCCAAATCATGGAATTCCAAAAGGCAAAGATTTCTCTCTGCCTTTGCTCCATCTTCTCAAATTTTCAATGCACGTCTTGCAGCACATATGAGGGACGAAATTTTTGTCCTGGTCCCCTAGCTTAATTCCAAAGTATGCTCTATACATTGTCTTCACAAATTTAGTGATTTGGGACTGGTTATTTGGCATGGTAACCGTCCCACATATGTAGCAGAATCTATTGGGATCATTTTTACACGCTCTATTCATTATGAAATATTTTATCTATATGCCTGGAAAAATTCTATTTTACTAATGAGGCCATAGCCGGATAACCTGAGCTGATTGAGAAAAACGGCTTGCAGATTCGAAATCAGCAGGAAAAACTCTATAAGAATCACTTACAAAACCCTTGACAGCAAAATTGATGCATACCAGTGTTATTTATGGAGGAACTGACTGTCATCTGAAAGTATCAGTTGCTGACTTTGACCGCATTTTAATTGAGCACCATATTCTGATACATCCCTCCAGTTGTGAGCCTGTACCTCTACTCCTGGGGCGTTGAATCTAGATTCAAAGCCAGCGTTTGAAAGAGTAAAAGTATGGGTACAACATACGGCCTCAGCAGTAAGATGATGAGCCACAATATTTTTTCAAAAGTTGGGTAATAGTTTTTTGGCCCACCCCGTATATATATATATATATATATATATATCTATGTGTGTGTGTGTGTGTGTGTGTGTATGTGTGTATAAAACGGAAACCGTATGCGTATCAACGTATACATACAAAAAGCAATGCGAAAGTATATATACAAATCTCTCTTATTATATATTAATATCTCCTGGCTCAGTGAGTAACATCGGTTCGGACCCCACCGAAGTAAGGTGGGAGGGCCACAAACTGTCACAGAGCTCAGGCCAACCGAATGCGGGCCAATGGTCTAACTGATCGATATAGTTATTATTATTACCAGCCTCATCAAGAGTCGAACCCCCGAATTCAGTGTCTTCACTTCGCTTACAGGGAAACGGTGTTACCTACTGAACTGCGGACGCTGGCCTTGTACGCATATAGACATCAGCTTATTTTTCTCACACGGAAATTTTCTTTATATTTCTACTTATAAATCTTTTTTGTCAATATATTTTATAATTTTTCCTTGCGTCTCATAAAAGCCTCTTACCATAGAAAGAAATTATAATGAATAAAAAACACGGAATTTAAAAGTATAATCTTACATCTAATTTGATACGTCATTTAGAAAAGTACTTTGCAAGTATTTTCGAGAAAGAATTAGCTCAATTTAGAAGAATTTAATAAAGGATTAACATTTTATGTATTCAGGTTTTAAAAAAGTTTTGAAACGCTTTTTTTCAGTGAAAAATAAAGATTTATTGAAAATCTTTTTTATTTTTTAATATTTATTGAAAACTTTTGTTTATTTTTTAATATTTATTGAAAACTTTTGTTTATTTTTAATATGTCAATTAAAACGCCTGAAATAAGATATATCCCAGAAACGGTAATTATAAAGTAGATAAATAGGACTAACTTTTTCGAAGCTAATGCTTATCAAACTCTCGCGGTATCAGAGTGGTTCCGCTTCGGGAAGCTGAATTGAAGTGCCTGGGTTCGCTCCCTGCGTGTAATGGGCTCCACCTACTGTGGCCCTGAGTTTCGTCGTGCCAACTGCTGATGCTCGGGTTGTGCTTACGACAGATGGTGTGAGTAACCAGTGACTTTTACTTTTTATTGGTAAGCCCTCAGGCAGTACTTCTTTGATTTCCCATGGAATGATTACTGCTTCCGTAGTCGTGGCCTCTTCGAGTGCACTAAGCGCATCACGGAGGTGATTCTCTCTGGTATGGAGGCGTTCATTCCACATTCTTTTCCTACCACAAATACACAAAAAATCCGTCGGTTTAACTTTGTTTGTTCTAATGCTATTCGCAACAGAGAGGTGGCTTTCAGAAGGTACCGTCGCTATCCAACTCCTGACTATCACTCTGTCTATATTTCTGCCCGGAATTGTGCAAAATCTGTTCTTCGATTCGCCAAAAATTCCTTCATCAGACAAAAATGTGAAAACCTACCTAATTCCATTTCTTCTCGCTATTTCTGGTACATAGCCAGAACACTCTCCAACAACTTTACTTCTCCTTCTTTCCCTTCCCTTTTCTATTCCGACGGCTCAGTTGCCCTCTCCTTTCCTGATAAAGCTGAAATCAAACTTTCACCTCCAACTCAACCATGGACGATTCCGGTGATGTTCTTCAATTTCCTCCTCCCTCTGACTTAATTATATTTGAAATTAGAATCCCTTCCAAAGATGTTTTTTTTCTGCACTATCTGGGATTAACTCCAGGAAGACGTACATTCCGCATGGTGTCTCTCCTGTTGTTCTCAAGAACGATGCTTCTGTGCTGACACCCTGCCTAGGCAAACTCTTTTTTCTTCGTCTTTCATCTGGTACTTTTCCTTCCTGCTGGAAGTTCGCTTTCATTCAGCCTGTCCCAAAGAAAGGTGACCACTCTCAACCTTCCAACTATCGTCCAATTGCTTTGATTTTTTGCCTTTCTAAAGTTTTTGAATCTATCCTTAATAGGAAGATTCTTAAACACCTCTCTTCTCACAATCTTCTTTCGATCGTCAGTGTGGGTCCCGCAAGGGACACTCTACTGGTGATCTTCTTGCATATCTTTTTGACTCTTGGTCATCCTCCTTTCGGGATTTCGGTGACACCCTTGCTATTGCGCTAGACATATCAAAAGCTTTTGATAGAACTTAGCACAAACCCTTAATTTCCAAACTGCTCTCCTTCGGTTTCTATCCTTCTAGCTGTGCCTTTATCTTTGATTTCCTTTCTGGCCGATCTATAGCTGCAGTTGTGGATGGCCACTTCTCAATGTTTCATCTACTCAACCGGTCACTTTGGAACAATCTTTCTCAATCCATCTTTCCACCTGTCTGTGAACTCCAATCTTTCAAACGCATTGTGTCCAGACATCTCGAAGACAATAAACCTTGATTTTGGCGCTCTCCTTCTCCTTCTATGGGTGGGTGAGGCATTTTTGTAGGCTTTCAGCCTTGGCCTCTCCTTCCTGCATAAAAAATAAAAAATAGAAATTATATTTCTTCAAGTTGAGACCGACCTTTCATTGTTATCTTTCTTCATATTTGTTAGATTTGATGAAGGAGATAATTATTTTGTTGTCATCCAGCCTTCCTAACTGTCATGTACAGCTCATCAGGGACTTGGCCAAAGAATATACATCAAATCTAAATATGTAATTTCTATACTCTTGAGAATTTCTTAACTCTTCTGAAAGAATATTAAAATCTGTTTTTTGGATGTGAAGAGATTTTGTCTTTAAAACACACTATGCTTTTGATTTAGAGAAGGTGTCGTATTTTTTTATTCTATCATTTCGTTTTATTTTATTTAACTTCTAAAAATATGAAGAAATTTCTGAAGCATTTTTATGCATATATTATATATATATATATATATATATAGTATACCGTCTGCCAAAAAAAAAGGGTTCACTCTAAAACAGACATGAAATCAACAATTATTAACCAATCATAATGAAACTAATACAGAGGAAAACTATTTAAACAGTGTATAAATACACCAATTTTCAGATTATTATATTCAGAATTAATGATTTAATGAGGATTGTTTATGTTCAACAAATTTTGTTGGTGAGCATCGCTCCAGTTCTGAATTCTGAGAGTTCACAAAGGCGGTAAAACTTTGGTAATAAAATTTTTATTCTCATTTTAGTTATAAAATACATCATAAGATTTATAAAATATAGGAAATGCCTCCATTAAAAAACCATGAAAATAAAAACAGGATTTTCAATTTCGAAACAGAACTTAAATCCTAAGTTTATAGAAGAAATCAAATTAACATTTTACTCTTTTGGAATTCCTATTAAAAAAAATTGTTCATTGTGTTTCCCTTCTGTTTCAACAATTTTCTTCAATCTTAGACGAAATTCATCAATGGTTCGATTGATCTGTTCCTATGGTGTCTCTTCCCACTTCTCCACAAGAAGCTGACGTGAATGATCAACATTTCTCACCCTGCTCCTGTAAACTCTCTGTGCCAAATTTTCCCAGATTCCAAAGTCAACAGGGTTCAAGTCAGGACTGTTAGGTGGCCAATTTTTGGGGGTCAAGTAATTCTGGGACATTATTTTTTAAGTATTCCACAGTTGCTATTCCAGTATGGGACGTTGCTCCGTCTTGTTGAAAAAGATAATAACCACAGTTAGCCAGATTTTGCATTTCGGGAAGCATGTTTCGCAGCAGAGTATTTCGATAGTACTTGGCATTGACTTTTACACCCGGCTCAATAAAATGAATGGATGTTTTTCTTAACTTTGATATGCCAACTGACACCATGACACTAGCTCAGAAATGCCTTCTGGTTGCAAAAAGTCTGATATCAGGTATTTCATTCTAACAATGGACGTGCGAGTAAACTGTCATTTTGACTGTTCCAAGGTGGCTCCACAGTGAATCTCTTTTCATCAGTGAAAAATGCCTTTGAAAGTTTATTACATGTTACTCGCCGTAAGATTTGTTTTGATCTTTGAACTCGTTTCTGCTCATCAGTTTGAGTAATCTTTTGCCCATGCACTCTTTTGAAAGGTTTTAGTTGAAGATCTTGTCTAATTATGCGTCTCACACTAGTTTCTGATAATTGTAACTCTTTTGATATGCGAGCTGGTGTCATATGGGTTCCTGGCTGGTTTTCCTTACTTAATATACGCTCTTCGACGTCTTCAATATTGTCTTGTATGCAAACAGTTTTTGATCGCCCACTTCCCTCTCTTCTTTTGATATCCACAGTCTCGTCAATTTTCTTTAGAACCTTTCCCAAACCACCAAGAGTCTATCGTTTGTTGGAGAATTCGGAGAGTAGTTTCGTCCTTATCCCTTTTCTAGTCTATAATGCTTAATTATAATCTTATCTTCCTCTGAAAATGGCATATTCACTATATTTTACCCACTATAGTTCGAATAAGTAATGGTAAATGACAAACACTATAGTTTTTTTTTACATGATGAGAGCCCGACGTGGGCAATGGGTCACTCGCAGAGAGGCCCCAAGATATAACTTCCTTCACCAGTTATCTGCAAAGCAGATAGGATCCAGCTTTTGGACAGGATCTAGGGTTTAAGGCAGCCTATATATATATATATATATATATATATGTTAACCCATCTGTCTATGGCTTTGGGCGGTTCGAGGTTGACGGGGGTTCTGGCTAGGTGGGAACAACGGATTTGTTACTTTGGAGTAGCTGGTACCGTGTCGGGAATTGCAGTAGTTTCTCTTATACTACGCTCCGATTTCTTCTTTTATGAGAGCGGAGGATTCTGTGAAGCTTACTAACTTTTCTAAGGGTTCCCCGATTCTTCTTGTAGCGTATCGGAAAATTATTTTTCTCTATTTTTAAGACGAAGTTCTTTGAAGAAAGCAAGGCTCGAAGGAGAAGACAAAGATATTCTCTTACTGTAGTTTATGCTAAAATGTTACAGGTAATGCTCAGGCTCTAAGTCAGATAAAAAAATTAGAATGAACACGAGATATTTTACATGGTTATATACTGAAATTTTAATGACATCATTATTATTTAATGCTGAGTTGTTTTTTGTTTTTTTATTCTCAATAGGTTGATTTATTTTGCAAAATATTTAAAGATAAGGTAAATATTTTAGCTGTAGCAATGTCTAGAGAGATAAGCAATATATTTGAAGATGAAACCATATTTTTGTTTTAAACCACATATTGACAGATTTGATGTTATCATGATCTGCCGGGTTAACTAAAAATAGAAATTGAAATATGCATTTTATTATGAATTACAATTAAACATGCATATGAGTGAAAATTAAATGCTTAAAATTTAAAATTAAGTGTTAAGCAAGGCATGACTTCATCTTTTACAAGCTTACATTATTAAGCCAAATCTGAAAAAATGATGAAGTAATTTAAAAAGAAATAATTCACCAGTTATTCAGCAAAAATAAAATAGAAAACAAATCAAAAATGTTATCCGAACTTGTGTCAGCGTTATGCGAGTTTGGTCTATATGCAAAAAATGAATATAAGAATTCTTCATTGTTCATTTTACACACACACACACACACACATATATATATATATATAATATATATATATTATATATGATGAATAAAACCACGAAGGAAAGGAAACACAGACTGGTGCTCAGGCGCTTTCGTCTAATGACATTCTGAGGATGGCATTAGACGAAAGCGCTTGAGCACCATTCTGTGTTTCCTTTCCTTCGTGGTTTTATTCATCATAAATATTTTTCACGTGTTACTGTCGTGAAATAATTTTCATATATACACACACACACACACACACACACACATATATATATATATATATATATATATATATATATATATATATATATATATATATATATACACACTTCTACACGTTTGCGAAAAGTAAAATACAGTGTAAGGAGAGTATTGGTCCGTTGATAGACGGGGAGGCCGAATACACAAATGAACCGAAAGAAATAAGTGAACTGCTTAGGGAACAATTTAACTCTGTGTTTAGCACCCGTCAGTCCGAGATGGAAGTGGAAAACCCAGACGAATTTTTCGACATAGATACAGGTCAACCAAGAACAAATTCCGTCACAAGCCTACTAATGGACTTCGAGTTCACGGAAGGAGATGTAATTACGGCCTTAGCACAGATGCCAGAAAATTCAGCGCCAGGGCCAGAAACATGGAGTGCCACATTTCCGAAGAAATTCAAAGAGAGTATTGCCAAACCACTCTACTTACTATGGAGGAAATCACTCGACACAGAACAAATCTCACTCCCCTTAAAGAACACGAACATTGCGCCCCCCTATTTAAAGGTGGTAACAGAGCAATGCCCAAGAATTATCGGCCAGTGGCTCTCACCTCACACCTTATAAAGTGTTTTGAACGTATAATTAGAGGCAAAACTACCTACTACCTACAAGAAAAAGACTTATACAACCCAAATCAACATGGCTTCAGGGCTGGAAGATCATGCCTTTCACAGCTACTATACCACCAAGAGAAAATATTAGAACCATTGTGTCGAGGACAAAACCTAGATGTAATATATACGGACTTTGCAAAAGCCTTCGGTAAATGTGACCATGGAATCATAGCACACAAACTTAAGAATACAGGAATTACTGGAAAGCTTCTAAGGTATGGTAATAACAAGGAGCTACAAAAAAAAGGGTACAAAACTACGCAAACCAAACAGATAACACCAAATCCACAAGTCACGGATCTTGGAGTAATAATGTCGTCGGATGCAGAATTCAGAGAGCACTATAAAATCAAAATTACAACGGCTAGAAAAATAATAGGAATCATCTGGAGTAGCCTCCGCACCAGAAAAGCAAACATCATGCTCAAATTATGGAAAAGTCTAGTCTTACCAGTAATTGAGTATTGCTCAGTAATCACAAGCCCACACAGAAAATGAGACATTGCGAACATTGAAGCTATACAAAGGACTTTTACGTCTAAGATAGAGGAAACGGAAGGTGAAGACTACTGGTCTCGACTACAATCTCTGGAACTCTACTCTCTCGAAAGAAGGCGCGAGTGGTACACAATAATATACATATGGAAAATACTTCAGGGCTCTGTCCCTAACCTTAGAAATGAAATAGAAACAAACTGGAATGAGAGAAGAGGCAGATTTTGTACGGTCCCAGTGCGGTGGGACAAGGGGCCATAAAAACGAGGATGGAAAATACCCTCAGAATAGGAGGCTCAAAGCTTTTCAATGTCCTACCAAAAGGAATGAGAAATCTCCAGCACACCGATCTGAATAACTTCAAGAACGAGCTGGAGAGATTCCTGTGCAAAGTCCCTGACCAGCCATGCGTTGCTGGCTACGAGGGCAGGAAGAGATCAGACAGCAATTCCCTCCTTCACCAAATCCGGCAAATGAGGCGGGATGGTGCAGAGGGGTCGACCGCACGTCGATCCTGAACCGTCGTTCAAACTCCCCTAAAGTATACCCTAAAGTAAGTATATATAATATATATATATATATATATATATATATACCTGACATCGATTCATTTTTCGAAGAGAAATTGCAAGGAGAATGTATAACAGACTTTGATTTTATCCCAGAAGATGTAGCGAGAGCTATAGGACAAATGAAATCACATTCCGCTGCAGGTCCGGACAAATCGAACGCACTACTGATTAAAAACTGTAAAAATGAAATAGCTACACCCTTATACTGGATATGTAGAAGATCCCTTTACACTGAAGAAATATTGAGCATCTTGAAAAGAGCGAACATTTTCCCTATATATAAAGGAGGGGATAGATATCAAGCAAAGAACTATAGACCAATGTCACTGACGTCTCACCTCACCAAAATATTTGGAAGAATAGTCAGAGAGAAAATCTTTGACTTCTTGGAGACAATGGAAAGATTCAACAAAAATCAGTACGGATTCTGATCAGAAAGCTCATGTCTATCACAACTTATAGAGCACTATAACAATATCCTAGATGCACTTGAAGGCAATAAAAACTATGATGACATATACACGGATTTTGCTAAAGCTTTGGACAAATGCGATCATGGTATAATAGCACATAAAATGGAATATATGGGAATAACAGGCAAAGTGGGAAAATGGATCTACAACTTCCTCAGAGAACGTCTACAGGTCGTCAAAATTCAAAGTGTATCATCATCACAATCAGAAGTACGCAACTCAGTACCACAAGGTACAGTACTGGCCCCACTCCTGTTCATTATCATGCAAACAAACATAGACAGTGGGGTAAACAGCAACAGTATAGTAACATCCTTTGCGGACGATACAAAGATCAGCAGAAAAATCAGCGATGTAAATGGAGTGGAGGCCTTGCAGAGGGACACGAACAATATATACAAATGGTCAGAAGACAAGAATATGACTTCTAACACCGAGAAATTTCAGCTCTTGAGATAAGGTAGAAATGAAGAACTTAAACGGACTACATATCATGCTCCAGATAGACAGGAAATTCAGAGAAGCACGAAACCGGTCGACTTGTGGGTAATAATGACCAATGATGCCAAATTTGAGGCACAAAATCAGATAGCAATAAACAAAGCAAAATGAGTCGCTGGACAGGTACTAAGAAGGTTCAACAGGAGGGACAAGGAATTCAGAGAACACTGATCATACCAAAACTGAATACTGCTCAGTTTCGACATCCTCATATAAAAAGGAAGAAACTAATAAACTAGAAGAAACGCAGAGACATTTCACAGCCAAGATTGATGGCTGCAAAGAACTCAAACTACTGGGAAAGACTACGTAAAACTAAATCTACATTAGTCTACATATGGAAAATGATCGAAAAAACTAGTACCAAATCTCATACTAAACCCCATGACCATCCAAACAACACTGGAAAATAGGAAAGCCAGAATGTGTAGTGTTCCCAAATTAAAGGCCCGACAAAGGACCTCCTCAACACTGAAGGAAAATAGCTTGGTTGTCAGGTGGCCAAGACTTTTTAACCAGCTTCCAAAGGACCTCAAAAACATTACAGGGCCAGAGTGAAGTCGTCAAGAGAAGACTGGGATGCCTGGCTCAGGACGGTACCAGATGAGCCTGGTGTGCCTGGCGTGTACGGTGGAGAGCGAAATAGAGCAACTCGCTCTTCCACCAAGCCAGGCCTAGAGGCAGGGCCACCAGCTTGACCTTCGTGTGTAGAGACCAGCACACGGAACCTGAACGAGGTTAACGAGGTGTGTATATATATGTGTATATATATATATAATCGTCCCAAACCTCTCGTAGCTGAAACCTAACTTAGGCCAACCTAACGTCAGCTAATTAAGAGATAGGTCTAAGCTTATTTTGCTCAGACCTATTAATTTAATGTACCCACATCTCTCTATTTCTCTGCCAATCTATGTATGTATGTACACTTGCAGAAAATGTCCATGAAACAGATTCCAGTAACTTAAAAAAAATGCTTTTATTAATTTGGCATAAAATTGCTAATTATAATAAGTATGTGGGTATCAGGAATTATGAAACCCTTATTTCTAAAGATGAAAAATTTCTAAAGAATTTTACGCTGCTCTTTCCATATTTTGTCTTGTTAATTATTATTATTAATTATTACTATCATTTTTATATTGCTAATCAGACTAATACAGTTTGTTGTGAGGGGACAAAGACTGTTCAACCAGCTGCCCAAGAAACTAAGGAACACGAGTGGCGTCGCGGTGGATATCTTCAAAAGAAGACTAGACGCCTGACTCAGAACAATTCCAAATGAGCCAGGCGGGCAACTCAATAGGAAAGGCAACAAATCTGACCTTCGTAAAATGAGGAATCATCGCACAGAACATTGGAAGGTGAAAGGTTGAATAGAAAAATAATTTATTTCACATGAAAAATTTTGTTTGACAACTTAACAGTTTGACGCACTGGACTGTAAAGATTAATTTAAGCATCTATACCATATATTGCATATTAGCTAAATAAATACCATTCCATATACATATAAAGTAGAACATAAAAATGCTACCGTTATTGAAACAAACCTTCTTGTATTATCGTGTCAGTGACTGTGTCGTGCGTTATGTCCTGATTAATTCTTTTATAGCTATTCCTAATAACACCACTTTCTATATTGTGCATCCAGAAAAGAAAATGAGGAGTGCGGTTGGCTGAAATGATTCCACAAAATTCAAATCCATCAAAATGGTTGAAAGTAGTAGTATGATATTTCTATTTTGTTCATTAGTATTGATATAGGGCGAGGTTAATTTGACTGGTTATTAATTTTACTGTGATACTTTGTAAATTAAAATGAACTGAGTTTTAAAGGTAAGATATAGGTGACACGCCTAGAAATTAGTATAAAAAATAACCCGTTCAATTTAAAAATTCTAGAATTAAAATATTTGAGTGCTCCACCATTCTCAATTTACTCCGAATGAATTTTTAGTGGAAGAATCTATTCAGATAATAGAAATCGTTTGTCTCCAGAAAATGTGAAAAACTGGTTTTCATCATGAAAATTTTGATATTTAAATTTTTTCACTACTAATTAATTTTAATTTTAGCAGAAAGAAAATATCTTCTTTTTTAACTTTAATGGTTTTTAAAAGTTAGTCTAACAGGTACAATATAATTAGTTCTCATTTTAAACCAGAGAAAAATGGTGATGAAAATGGTGATGAAAATGGTGATGAAAATGAATCGATCTGTAAGTGTAGATCTGTTTGTTATTTTTTCATTCCTTTCTCACTCTACTTATTATAAACGTTTAATTGTAGAGGTATTACCAACCGGATAAAATTGTATGTGCATTATTTTTTCAATATACAGGGTGTCCCATAAGTTCGGTCTCACATGAAAATTTATTTGGAGCTATGAAGAATAGGGACCTCAGCCTTCTTTAGTTAGATTTATAAGGCTAACTAACGAAAATATCATGACCTAACCTAACCAATCGTCAAGGGCGTACAGTTAACCTAACGATTGGTTAGGTTAGGTCATGATATTTTCTTTAGTTAGCCTTATAAGCCTAACTAAAGAAGGCTGGGGTCCCTATACTTCAATAGCTTCATTTATTTTAAATTAAATTTACAAAAGTAATAGATTAGAACTAAAACAAATGTCAAGCTGATGCTTGTTTTGGAACCTTTTTTTTTATTGCAGGCAGAATAACACGCAATGGCTAATATGGAAGTGAGCTGGGAGGGATAGAAACATTTGGAGTTGGTTGCGTGGAATTTTGGTTTTGCGAGCTTGCGCTACCGGGTTGGCGAGTTGCGCATCAGAAGTAACTACGGATTTTTTTAAAAACAACGTTAAGAAACTTGTATTTTGACCTTCCAAGGCAATATTTGTCATCATCATTATTTATTATTATATTATTATTATTATATTATTATTAGCATTGTTATTATTATCATCAAACTATAAAACGTGTAAATGAGAGAAAAACAATGAGATAAATGAGAGAAATTCTATACTTTAACCACAATAATATTGTATATTTAATTTTCTTTAGAACAAATTAAAATATTTGAATATGAATTATGTTAAAATAAAAGGAATTGTTGTTCCAGTCTTGTTCATTTCCATTTAACCTGTGACAGATACACACCCAATTTAATTACTTATTAATATAGAAATTTTAAACCAAATGCTCAAATAGGTCAATGTAAATATTAAATATGTATATATATAAAAAATAAATTAAAATTTTTCTCTAATTAAAATGAAGAAAAATATGAATAAAAATGTTAATAATATAAATGTTAGTATGAAAAATGTTATTCGCAATACAATACACAAAGTCTCTCTCTCTCTCTCTCTCTCTCTCTGATATATATATTTATATTTATATATATATATATATACAGTTAGGCGCCCTAACTAATGCCTGAAACTTGTACTGTGTATAATATTAATCATAATAATAATAAATTTTCTATCAGGCATGGCAGATAACTTGTTGAAAATAGTCGCATATAACGAAAGGTCAGTAAGGAATTCAATTGTAGATGTTCATAAAATCTGTGACAGTGCAGATTTGATTCTTCTGCAAGAGCACTGGCTACCTAAGCAAGAGCTAAAATTCCTCTCTACCATCCATGATGACTTTATGTACCATGCATCATCAGCAGGAGACTTGTCAGATGAATTAATGTACGATAGGCCTTTTGGTGGTGTTGCTTTCTTAATAAGGAAAAATTTGTCACAACATAAAATTTTTAACAAGAGATAATGTAAGGTTGTTAAGCATTGAATTACAAGTGAACAATGATTGCATATTAATTGTAAACTGCTATTTACCATACAAACAACAGCAGTAATCTAGATGAATACATTGATTTGCTGTACAAAATTAAGTCATTATCAGATAACCCCAAATATTCTCACTGTATAATAATGGGGGACTTTAACGCGCATGTGAACTCGGAATCATTTGTAGAATTGGGTAACATGTGCGAGTCGGCCAAATTAAGTATAAGTGATGTAGATGTATTAGGGGTAACCGGTGATAATTTTACACGCGTTAGCGATATCAGTAGTACCACCAGGTGGATTGATCATTGTCTCACTAGTAATAATCTAAAGGATCGAATTGTGAGAGTTCATATTCTGCATGATTTCCTTCTTTCTGCTTATAGACCGTTAGAACTATTAATTAACTTTACCAACGTACGCGCAACACGACATAACAAGAATTCAATAGGTAAGAATAATCGCGTCGATTGGTCTAATGTTAATATGCAACAGAGAATAGAATACAAAGGGAGAACACGTCACCTCTTTAATAATTTAGAAATTTTGCATCTTGCCTGCAGTAATCCTTGCTCAAATGATTCTCACTGTAAACACATAGATAGGTATTATAGTAAGATAGTATCCCTGTTAAGAGAAGCAGGAAGCCCCTGATTAAATCTTACAACTGTCATACTAAGATTATTCCTGGATGGAATGATTTTATTGCCCCCCTGAAGAGGGAATCGAAAGACGTCTACCATTCGTGGTGCTTTCATGGTTGACCCATTAGAACCAGTATACATGAATATGTGTAGAAGTATGGGTTAGTATAAGGCAGCCATAAGGCGATGTAAACAGGAAGAAGAGTTTATTCGAGCATCAAAAGCCTGTGAAGCTCACATAAATAACGATAATAACAAATTTTGGAAATTTGTTAAGAATCAAACGGGTGTCAAAAATGCCCTCTCTCCGAAAATCGATGGGGTGTCGGGGGAGGATCAAATTGCAAAGCTGTGGAAAAACCACTATTCAAGCATTCTTAACAGTGGTGAGTAGGGATAATCTTAAGCCTTTCAGCCCTGAATTTTTTGTAGGGTTAAGTTATGAATGCTTGTATTTGAAACGTTAGCAATTTGTACCTTCAGTCCTTAAAGGGTTAAGAGAGATTGTAGCGAAACGCCTGTGGGAGGGACAAGTGAAAATACTTTGATATCAGTTCCTGAAGTAAAGAAGTTAATAAAAGAGTTAAAGACTGGTTCTGCGTCAGGAGTAGATGACCTATCGAATGAGCACTTAAAATATGCCAATGACGCGGTATGTCTGCATATATCATTGCTCTTTTCAGCCATGCTTGCTCGTACCTATATCCCTGCAGAGTGGTAAAAAATAAGTATGGAGACATTCTGTCCAGCAATAATTACAGGCCTATTGCTGTCGCTTCCTGCTTCTCGAAACTACTAGAAAAACTCTTGTTACTCCGATTAAATGATTACCTATGGACATCTCCTAATCAGTTTGGCTTTAAAAGGTCCAACTCAACTGACCTGTGTATCTATGTACTTAAGGAAATAATATCTAAATACACTGACAGTAATTCAACTACTTATAGCTGTTTCCTAGATATAAGTAAGGCATATGATAGAGTGAACCACAATATTTTATTTAAAAAATTAGAAGACAGGAAGGTTCCCATGTACATATTAAATGTATTGAAACTTTGGTATTCCAATCAATCTTTAACTGTTAGGTGAGGCAATATACTATCAGAATGTTTTGGCTCGTCTTGCGTGGTGAGGCAAGGCTCCTTGCTCTCTCCTATGCTGTTTAATGTGTATATTGACGGATTAATTGCTTCACTTAATGAAGCAACAGTGGGATGTTGTATAGATAACACAAGGATAAGTAACTTAGTTTATGCCGATGATATGTTGTTAATAAGTCCCTATGTTAAAGGTCTGGATCGACTACTAAAAGTTTGCGAAGTGTACTCGCAGAAAAATGATATTCTTTTTAATGTTACAAAAACTAAGGTTATGAAATTCCATCTTAAAAGCTTAATCAGCCAGCTGATAATCTCGAAGCCTTTGTGCTCAAGCAAATATGACTATAAGGAACTTTCGGTTCTATACAAGTGAAGCTAAAGACACTCTTTTTCGTACTTTCTGCAGTAATATATACGGACAGCAACTCTGGGTGAATTAAAAAAAAAGGTTCTGGCACAATCCTAAATTTGCTGTACAACAGGTCTTTTAGACTCTTACATAAATTACCCGAGATGCTCAGCTTCGCAAATATTTGCTACCCGCAATGTTCTGAGCTTCCCGGCGGTAACAAGACGTGTCCAGTAAAGTCTAATGCAAAGAATTAAAAAATCAACCAACCCGATTATCCAAGCTATCCATGAGTCCTGCCGTTTGTCTTCTTAGCTATGGAATTCATGGTACGAAAACGTCTGTATGTAGCTCCACTTAATTACGACATTACTGTATTGTTTTTAATCAAATGCATATATTCCTATCCTTAGTATGTGAACTGTCATTGTCTTATTAATATTTGTCATGTGGACTATAGTCTGCCAATAAACCTTTTCATTTTCAGTTTTATTCATTCATATATAGTTTTAAAATTCCTTACTTTTTAAAATACTTGTCAGAGACTAATTATATTTATTAATTAGTCTAGTCAATTATTTATTTAGAACTTCAACATGTTGGCACTGTAAATGTTTTTATTTAGTCAATAAATATTATCTAGCCAATGAATATTATATAGTATGTTATATAATATAATATAAATATTATATTCTATAATATTTAGTCAATAAATATTACATAACGGTGAAGGCAGCGCTGAAGAAGTAGAAGTCAAGAAGGAATGTCTCACCTTGATGACACGTGTCCATAATAACAAACCCGGTAGCGCAAACCCGGTAGTGTCGACCCGTCTCCAGATATTTTCTGGCCTCCCAGAAGTGAGTTACATTTCTCAGGAAAAGGCGGAGGCCTTTAGGTTTTAGGGGAATATAATATAATCATAATAATGATTAGTCAGTAGTGCCAAATACTAGCACATCGCTCTAACCAACAAACGTGGTCTGTTGCGCTAATTGCCAGATTATTATTACCAGTGCTATTACCAGTGCATACCTTAGTTACATTGTTTACCTACTTCCTTTTTGACAGTGGTAAATATTCTCTTGTGAAATTTTACATTACAATAACACCGTATGTATTTTATTATATTTCAACCGAGTGTACGGAACTCAGTCCGTTTTCTAAACGGAGAAACGTAGGATATACCATTTTTGAGTATTTACATATACGAACAGAACACTCAGATTGTCTCCGTTTCCTTCCGTTAAAGTTTTAAGGGAAGACTATTTTGCGTTTGAATCACTTTTAGCCAACTAATTCGCTTTAAGAGTTATTCGAGTTAGGTCCGTTTTCTATACTCTTATAGGGGAAGACTTATTTGAGCTGATTCAGTTTTGTGAACCACACATTTTCGTTATGTTAAATTGTAGGGTGAACTAATTTGTGACTTTTACTTCAAACTTTCACATGGAGTCTTTTTATGACTTTATCGTTTCAACTTCAGAGACGTGCTGACTTTCTGCGTTTTTCTTATTTGTTGCCTTTCACTTCGAGTGTTATATTTTAATAAAGACATTAATCCCATCATAACATAATTTTAACATAATTAACATAATTTTATGCTGCGTTATTCGGCAATAGGTAAAGAGTAATTTGACATAAATTTCATTCTCGTCTACTGTGTCAATCCGATTTAATTTTTATACGTTACGTTGTTGTTGTTGTTGTTGTTTAGCCGATCAGCCCACCCTGATCGAGCAAGCCGGCGGAACGCAGGTAACCGATCGCCCTCTCCGGAGTGGACCAGAGGTTCAGCGCACTAGTGATGTTGTGTTGTGTTCGTTGTTGTGCTAGAGCGGTACAGTCCGTCATAATGTGTTCAATTGTTTGTGGTGTGTCTTGGCACAGGTGGCAGGTGTCGTCTATGGAGTTGTCTAGTCTGTGTTTATATGTCCGTAAGTTTGGGTGATGTCCACATCGGAATCGTGCTAAGTTAACTCGATCCGATCTGCTCAGGCTGATCTCTGACCTGTTAATGGGTGGCGGCTTCGCACCTAGGACCGCATTCGGACCGAGTCGTGTCAGTGCTTTGTGGGTTAGGTGTGTGTGTGTATGTGTTTTCTGTACTGTGTGATGTCTGTGGGGCGTGGTATGGAATGGAGTATTTCATTATAATATCTCTCTGGTGTTACCTTAATGGTGCGAGGTGTTGGTGCATGATTGTACATGTAGTGGCAAGGGTGTTGTGGGTTAGGTGTCGCTGCTGCCATGAATTGTGTTCCCCTCATGTCTAAATGTTCCCTAACTTTTAGTATTTTTGTTTCTGTGTGCAGGTGTTCTATTGGTGTTGTTTGAGTGCATCCTGTAATGATACGAAGTGCGTTGTTTTGTATTGTTTGTAAGGTGTTTATGTGTGTGTTTGAGATAATGGGTGCCCAGCATGGGCTAGCATAGTCCATAACTGAGCGAATATATTGTTTGTATATGAGTGATGTTGTTTCCTGCTGGTGTCCAAAGTTTGTGCCTGTTAGTACCCTAAGCGTGTTAAGTCTTGACGTACATTTGGTTTTAATGTCCTGAATGTGGTTTGCAAAAGATAATGATGTGTTGTATGTGACACCAAGTATTTTGGTTCTGTGAGTGTGTGGAATGTTGATGTTGTTTAGTGTAAGCTGTGGAATTACCTGGTGTTCTTTTGTGTTGCTTGTAAGCAAGGTGATGGTTGATTTTGTGGGCGCTACTTTGAGTCTATTGTGTGTGAGCCAGTCTTGTATACTGTTTATGTATGTTTGTAGGTTATTTGTAGCGGTGTCGATGTTGTTGTGGGTGGATGTTAGAGTGATATCATCTGCATATGATGATAAGGTAAGCTTGTTATCTATGGGTGTTGGAATGTCATGCATGTATAAGTTGAAGAGTGTTGGTGAGAGAACAGAGCCTTGAGGGACCCCGTTCGGAAAAAGCTTGTTTTTGGATGACTTGCCATTAAATGTGACATGTGAGTATCTTCCTGAGAGATAGTTGCTCAGCCACCTTTTGGTGTTATTGTGCATGTTTGTGTTGAGTATTTTGTTTATGAGAGGGAAGCGTGGGATAGCATCAAATGCTTTACTAATGTCTATTGTTGCTAATAGTGTACGTTGAGCTGGTCTTCTGGAGTTGATGCCATCCATGATGTGCTGCGTGAGGTTAGTGAGTAATGTCGTGGTTGAGTGGTGAGGTCTGAATCCATGTTGAGTAGGCGATAGTGGTATGTGTGGGTTGGTGATTTGTAAGATTAGTCTTTCTGTTACTTTGGAAGGTGTGCATAGTAAAGTAATGGGTCTATAGGAAGCTGGTTCTGTTGGATTTTTGTTTGGTTTGAGTAGTGTAATAATTTTACCTTGTTTCCATATGTCAGGAATAATACAGTGTTGGTATGAATATGTGCTGATATTTGTGAGAGCTAATATTCCTTGTGGTCCCAAGTGTTTAAGGTGTATGTTAGATATGTTGTCTGGTCCAGTAGCCTTCGAGTTCTTAATGTTTTTGATGATCTTGGTGGTCTGGTCTGTATTGAAGGGTGTAATGGTCATGTCGAGTCTGTAGGTTTTCTTGTGTCTGGCTGTTTGTCTGTCTGCATGTTTCTGGTTGTTGTATTCACGAGCTGCCAGGCGTAAGATTTACTTACACACCCAAATAAGCTTCTCTTAAATTGATTCATCCTATTTTTAAGGATTATTAAACTTTCAGAAGGTGTAATTTTAACATGGCATTAAACTTGTTAATAATGTACCAATCTAATTTTAACGAAGTTCTCCTGTTTTATACCAAATTATAATTTTATGGTCGGAGTCTCATTTTTTGAACGTCTCCTCGAACAGAGCCAAATTCTCATGGTTATTTTTCTAGCTTTTGCGTAACCTGTATGGTATTTTTATCCGAACTTATTCAGAATTAAATAGACAATTGAATTCTTGTCTCTTTCCCTAAATTACATGAGTATTTAACACTCTGGACTACATCTTACTCATTTCGCGTCAAAACTCTATCCTACCCTTGGGTCACTTCTTACGCGAAACGCGTTAAGTTGATCTGGACAAGAGTAAATGCAAAATTTCTGTGAGCATTGTCGTCTTGACGCATGTAGTGTGTCAGCTGTGACGAGGCACAAATCAACTTGACGCGTTAACATGCAAGTTTTTTTTTAATTTCATGTACTTAAGAATTTATAAATCATCCTTCCACAAACGAA
>JAJOZX010005704.1:0-57500 GCA_023014485.1 Bathynomus jamesi | reverse complement strand
ACCCCTACAGCAGTGATGTTCTTTCTTGCAGGAAGGAATTGTAGAGGCGCCTCAAGTGATGCTTCGTTTCTTGAATAGTTGAAGTGTGACTTGAGACTAAGGCTGTCTAAGGTCGTAATGGCGCTACGTGGTGAGGGTAAAAATCACGAGGAGACGTTACGAGCGGAGTGAAAGTTGGTAGAGAGCATTACTTGATGATAGACTTCTTGTAGGTCCGACTGAAGCCTTGAAGGAACAGCAGACCGCTCTCCGGCGAAGGCCGGAGAGTGGATGGCTTGACGAGTAGTGCTACTGACGAAGCGAGGAATGAAGAGTGAGGTGTGAGCTGAATTGTAGCTGAGGTGTGTGATAGAGTTTCAGTGGACTGCCTTTTATAGGCTCGTGAGACGCTAACTTTCGCGGCCTTTGAGACGCCTAAACAAGCGTCCTGTTGTTTCTCTCTCCTTGACAAAACCACGTATGTTTTTCGATTCCTGATGATTCCAAGATGTTTGAGAATGGCGGAGAAAGGAATTCCTTTGTCTATTTCTTTGTCTGTTTTCTCTCTCTCTCTCTCTCTCTCTCTCTCTCTCTCTCTCCTCTCTCTCTCTCTGTATATATATATATATATATATATATATATATAACATAGCAGTAAACAGAGCAAAGAGAATAACTGGGCAGATACTGAGAACCTGTAGACGAAGGGATAGGAATATAATGATTCCTCTACTGAAAACAATGATCCTACCCAAATTGGAATACTGCTCGGTTCTAACATACCCATATAAAAAAAAGGACATTAGACAGCTAGAAGGGATTCAGAGAAGCTTCACAGCAAAGATCAATGGGTGCAAAGAACTAAATTAGTGAGAAAGGTTACGCGAACTAAACGTATATTCACTGGAAAGGAGAAGAGAGAGATACACCACTATTTACACTTGGAAAATAATGGAGAAACTAGTTCCTAATCTTACTCTGAACCCTATAACTTCCCAAACAACGGTGGAAAGTAGGAAAGGTAGACCCTGTCGTATTCCTAAATTAAAGGCTAGACAGGGAACATCCTTAACCCTGAAAGAAAATAGTTTTGTTGTGAGAGGACCAAAGCTGTTTAATCAGCTGCCCAAAGACCTAAGGAACACAAATGGTGTTGCAGTGAATATCTTCAAAAGAAGATTAGACGCCTGGCTCAGAACAATCCCCGATGAGCCTGGCGTACCTGGCTATGTGAGGTGGAGAGTACAAGGAACCAACTCACTACTTCACCAGACCAACTCGAGAGGAGGGGCAAGAAGCTTGACCTTCGTGAAATGAGGAATTATCGCGCGGAACCTCTGAAAGGTTGGAAGGTACAGTATATATGGGATGAATTTCACACTTAAGCACGTGAAATGAATGAATGATGCAAACCCACAAGGATAAATAAAAATTATTCCCTGATGAGGTGCACTGTTCAATACACGAAAGACCGGGATAATTTTTTCTTTATATATATATATATATATATATACATACACACTGTATTTTATTTTTATTTTTTGTACCCAAACGCACTCTCCCACCGCAGTGAGGTCGCATCAAGAATAATCCTCAATCGCTCACATTTACTTCATCAGCTGACATGTCAATAATGCACCTGCCTGCCTCAGGGCAACATTATCCAGAGCCCAGCCCCAGACCCAGACCGCTTCATACACCCTGAGTAGGCACATTGCCAGCCAGTCAACCCCCATATACCACATCGCTCCACTTTTTTCTATCTAGTGCGCATCTTTCACCCTCCCAGATGTCCAAGCCCGCTGACCCAAAGCCTCTCTCATCCCATCCTTCCATCTCTTCCTCGATCTATCCTTCCCCCTTCTCTCCTCCGCCTCCGACACGTAAATCTTCTTTATCATCCTCTCCTCACTCATCCTTTCCATAAGTCCAAACCATTTTAACACCCCTTCATCTGCTCTCTCCACAAGACTCCTTCGACTTCCACAGCTCTCACGAATATCAATGTTTCCCACATGAGTAGTATGGGCGCAAAAATGAGAGAGCGTGCAGGAATGTTGCAATGCAATTACAAATGTTGGTAAATGTTGCAAGATGTTGCAAATTGGTTATGCAACAAATGGGGGGTTATGCAGCATCAATGTTGCAATGCTTATGCAACATCAATGCTGCAAAGGGGGATAGGGTTATGTAACAACTCAATGCTGCCAAGGGGAGAGGGGAGGGAGCTTCGGGGGGAGAAGGGACGATGACCTCCCCCCAAAGGGGTAGCCTTAACCTAAGAGAGGAAGAGAAAGGAGAAGGAGGCGGTCTTTAGTGGAGAAGATGGAATGTCCTCACCCCCCAAAGGTAAACCTAACCTAAGCCTTAACCTAAGAAAGAAGGAGGTGTTCGCCTGGCTGGAGCAAGACGGATTATGAGCATCCAGAGGCCAAGCAGCTGTTATATAGAGGGTCGTTTGTTGCCAGATACCACTTATTTATATATGGAGGGTGTTGCTAGATACCACCATTTATTTTAATTTTATTTACATGAGTTGCCAAATAGTGTTTTAATTGTTCAGGTATACCTTATTAAGTTGAGTTTCCAAATAATGTTTTTATTTATATATGGAGGGGTTACGAGATACCGCCATTTAATTTAACTACTTATTTATTAAAGGCAAGATTGACTTTCTCCTTAATTTTATTCAGCAAGAGAACTAATATTTAAACGATACCCAATATTAACAATAAAGGAAATACATTAGACACTTGGCTTAGCAAAATGAAATCGTTTATCTTAATATTCATTATAATTAAATTTCAGAGAAATTAAAGTAATTGATAGAAGAATTAAATGAGAACTTCCCGTTCTTTGTTCAGCTTCCCAAATTTTAGCCAACTCCCCATATGAAAGCATGCAAGCAAGCATCCCTCACCATGCATTTTTCTTACTATTTGCAACATGAATAAAATAAAATAAAAATTTAGTGATGGATTCCGTACCATTTTACGGATTTCTCGTCTAAACTGTAGGTCTAAGGTGGTTCAAAAACAATGCTACTTGAAATCTTGTACTTTAGAACGGCTGCCTTTAGCATATAGAAGCACATGTCAGTACAGTGATTTACTCTAAAGCCAAACCGAAAAAGGCTATTTACTTTTGTCAAACCTATGTATATAAGATACGGTTCTCATTTTTCGTACAATTTTTCATCCATCTTTATATTAACTTCTCAAATCGAAAGAATGAATATTTACACATTTATATGAAATTTCCCATATGAAAACAGGTTTAATAATATGCAATGGATATACTAAACTGTATATTAAATTTGATAATAAACAATTTTAAATATTCTATAAAAATAATATTCATTTTATCTATAATTCGAAAGACAAGGAAGGCATACGTTATATATATACGCTTAAAACTCGAAGTTAGCCTAAAAGGCGAGAATGGAATGTAGGTCAAACCACATCTCTGAAAACTGGTTTTCGTCTCACTTCACTTCAAATATTGTTTTGATCATTGCCATTATTATTAAAGTTAAAAACTGAACTTAAATATATCGGGTGGCCACAAAAAAACTTTACTTAATTCAAAGTTTAATAACTGCAACAATTCAAAACTTATGCGATTGAGCTTTGGCACACATTAACAGATGGTTACAATCTATAATTGCTGGAATTTTCAAATATGTAGGTTCTATAGTTTTGTTACAGTGAACAATTTAAAAGCATATGTCTAAAAATAGCATGCAGAAGAAAATGAATTTGAACTTAACAAAATTTACTTAAACAAATGGTCAATGCGACCACCTCCCTGTTGGTAAACTGCCCTCAATCGCTTCTTCCACGAGGAGATGCACTTTCGAACCTCATCTAAGGTGATATCCTCCCATGCTCTACTGATTTTCTCCTTAAGTTCATCTTCGGTGAATTTGTCTTTCTGGCTGCCGTAAACCTTCACCATGAGGGAATCCATACTGAATAGTCCATCGGATTACAGTCGGGAGACTGAGGCGGCCATTCATCCTTTTTGATGAATTAGGGGTCTCTTGCTCTAGATGATTTTGGGTCGCTCGGCTTGTATGGGCGGGTGCCCCATCTTGCTGGAAAATGTAGGCCTCATCAGGATACAGCTGCCGACAATCAGGAAGTAACCCATTATCTAACAGGTTGATGTAGCGCTCAGAGTTAACTTTAGTTTCGTTTGTGGCAATAAAATGAATTCGTGTTTTCCCCTTCCATGAAATTCCCGCCGATACCATTACTTTTCTGCTGAATCGTGAGGTTTCATGATAAAGCCTGGAGGGAGGAATGTCCTTTTTCCTTGAACCATAAACCCTGTCATTTTGCCTGTTTTTGGCCACCTCCAACGTGAAATCCTTTTCGTCTGTAAACACAACTTTTTGCACGTCTTCAGCTGAGTAGCGTTCATATAGGGATTTACAGCGGGTCTTTCTACGCTGTCTTACATTCTGATCACGCCGAGAAACTCGAATTCTCTTGTAGGCCTTCATTTTCAAACGTTTTACAATCCCTTGTACAGAGGAGCGAGAAATCCCAAGGTCGTACGCAATCTGTCTCTGGGAGCGATGAGTTCCTGGTGTATTCTCCTGGGATTGAATCAGTTCCTCCACGCAGCCTTATTTTCTTCTGTTGAAACACTTTTGGCCTGCCGCTGCCGGGTTTTCTAGCTGTTGATCCAGTATCCTTTATCTTTCTTATTAAGTTATAAACACTTTGACGAGTCCAGTTCTTTGCGGGGAATTCTCGGACAATCCTATTTCCATTCCAACCTTTTTCCTTGACACATGCTTCTATGATGGCTTTATCACTTTTACTTAACGTCATGCTGGCGGGGTTTTAGCGGAAAAATAAAAGAAAGCAAATTCACATTAGGTTTAGCCTACTCCAGCGCGCGTGTCATACTACGCTACATTAGGTTTAGCCTACGCTAGCGCACGTACGTGTCAGATGTACACCAGGCATGCTATTTTTAGACATATGCTTTTAAATTGTTCACTGTAACAAAACTATAGAACCTACATATTTGAAAATTCCATCAATTATAGATTGTATGCATCTGTTAATGTGTGCAAAATCTCAATCGCATAAGTTTTGAATTGTTGCAGTTATTAAACTTTCAATTAAGTAAAGTTTTTTTGTGGCCACCCGATATACATAAGCATCACGTGATTGTTTTCCAAATTATTTATAGGCTAAATTAACCTTTGATTAAGTAATGATTTTCCTTATGATATTCCCATATGCAACATCAATATATATATATATATATATATATAATATATATAGGGTGGTGCAAATTACAGTAGTAATAATAATAATAATAGCTAACTCGGTTTTCTTTCTCACCGAATTGTTCATTTTGACGAGGGTCAAGCTTTTCACTCCGCCTTAGACCTTCAGTTTAACGTGGAATCCTAACTAAGCTGAACAAGGGCAGGCTGAAATCACAACGTCATTGCCCGGACTCGATCTCTCAACCAGCCCCCCCAGCGTCTTAACCACTAGGATACCTAGGGCGCCCATTTATCTACCAACCCAAGCAGACATTCATTTTCATGAGCTAAACACAATTTAATCACACTCCTACGCGAGAATTGGCAGGTAAAAAGTCAAGCCGAATACATTAATCAAACTTGAGAATCGAATAGTATGCCCCAAACATATATTTTGCAAATATTTGAAACCATCGTGGTAGAGACTGCGTGGCAATTAACACACACGCACACACATACACACACACACACACACACACACACACACACACACACGTGTGTGTGTGTGTGTCAGGAATCTTTGGAAATCTGAGAATAGTATGACCGCAAAAAATGATAATGCACAAAAACATTCTGCTTGTAGAGATCTTCTAGATTTCTATTTTCTAATGAGTTTTGTGTCATCGGATGTTACTGTGCTATCTCTGTGCTAGCTATGTCAGGATCATGAAGAGTAGCGGCGCTAATTTTGTTTCCTATGGTACTGAGCTGAGCGGCTCTGATGAAGATATTCCTATAACGACTTGCAGCCGCTCAAGTTGTCCATCTCCCTATCCAAAATGGGAAAAATTGAGGATCAAGTAGTATGGCCGCCAAAAATATTAATGTAAAATATTGTCGTGATAGAGATGGCAAATGTTGTTCAATGTTGCAAAAGGGTGAGGGATATTGCATAAAGGGGTGGGTTCTAAATTGGGAAAACCGAGAAAAGTATGGACGCAAATGCAAATATTATCGTGGTAGAGACTGCAAGTGGTAATACACGATGTGAGCATTAAATCTACGGAGAGAATATAAAGACACCATTAGTCGACCAATCAGGACGTCCAAAGCATGGACCCGTAATATAGGTGTTACGATTGGTACATAAATTTATCATAGCCCCGCCCAGTTACATTGACAACCAATCATTAAACTTACGAACCGCCTATTAGTCTTTTGGGGTGGTGCTTGGGGATCATGCATATAAAAGGAAATATTTTCAGCTGGGAGTCACAGTAGTTATTTTCACCAGTGAATAAACATTCCCTCCGCCATGAATCAAGAACTTTACAGTTTACCGGATTTATATCAAGATGGTGACATTGTAGCGTTGTCCACAATTAATCTTTTTAACGCGGCTGACCGGGATGAATTATTTCCAACGCAAACCGTTGATGATATTTGCAATGACATCCTTACGATCCGACGCAAGGGACTGCCGTAGAAATGTAAGTGCCTGTAATTTTTTTTTTGTAGCCAATTATTCGCAAACTTGTTATTTATTTAATGTGCCTTTCAGAAAGAGTACTGTTCTGGATTATTTCATCATATATATGGAGGGTTGTAGTAATTCATCTCATCACATTAAAAATGCTTCATTTAGGTATCCGCAATTATAGATTAGTTTGCAACTATGCTGAAATCCTGTTTTGATTCATTGAATTTTTTTCTAGCAATCTTTGGCATGTTTTAAATAATTTTATAAATTCAAAGGTTATTCGGAATTATCTCTTAAAGGAACTTCTCTGAGCGGTTCAAAGATATCTTCACATTGTAATACTCTTACTATTTGTATACTCTGCACATGTTTTGGGTTTTTATTAAAAAAGATTCAGTATGAACTAATGAATTATTCTTTCTCCTTTAAGATCCGATGAGGATTTGACACGTGTTATACAATCTTTTCATTTTGAAGAAACCCATGTCATGGACCTGAATATGGAGGTAGAAGATTTACCGAGAAGTCAGCCGAACGATTGTCACATCATTAACGAAATAATGCAAGTATTTTTTATGTTTCGATCATTTTTGGGGGGAAGAAGACACAATGTATTTTCATCAATTTATTAAATGAAAGAAATCATGTTTTTAGTACAATAACCATCTAAAACTACAGAATATACAAACTAACATTATTGGTTACAAATATATATATATACACGAAAAAAATCATACTATAGAACGAGTACGCACAATCGGAAAACGGCTTTTTATCTGTCTGCATACCATTTCGTCGTTTCGTTGAGTGTGACACGGATCGAATAATTTTAAAAAATTTATAGTCTTTACCACGTGACATATGCATGAGAAATGAAAGGCAGTACATCCCACACGTATTACTAAAATATCCTTGTAGCCGGAAGGGATTCCATACAACTTCGGGAATATGCAAATGATCGAGAAATTTTACAATAACAGGGTCACTCCATGGTTGAGTCCCGAGTGAATCAAAATAGTACATGCGGTCCCTATTTTTAAAATAGATGGCAAACCAATGAATCCCTTCACTACCAATAACATCTGTGTTCACAATAAGGCTACCGCAATTTCTCGTAGATGGCAATTTCATTGATTCATTCTTCGCAAACACACCGATAAATATGGAACGTGTGATTCGTTCCTATTCATTACTTTCTGAAGTGTATTCGCATTCATTTTTTAAAAGTCTGTGACAATGCTCCTAAATCTGTCTACTTCTATTAGGGCTTGTGACTCGAGGAAAACTAGTACACTTATAGGCGCGTCAATAGGTTTGGCGAATTCCAATCTAACTGAGATGTTTCCACTCTGTTGTAGACTTAAGTGTGTATTTGCACTAGCAGATAAGTCAGGTGTGATGTCAAAGGATAAAGGTTAAATTGATCAATGAATTCGTTCTGCGTTACCCCAATCCCGAGCTCATCACAATTACCTGCAATATGAGCCAGATTACTATATGCTCTCGCACAAAGCGGTAACACAGCGACTGATAAATAGTCCGTATCCAATGTTCCTCACAACGCAACGCCATTAACGTATAGAGTTATATTTTTAAGTTCGAAATTCTCGAATTTAAAGACATTCTTTTTATATTTTCCATTCACCGAATTGTGTTCCTGCATTCCAATTAATATCCTTTTAGGTAGATTTCCCAAGGCTATGTTTTCTATCTGTTTCGATGCCAGCCCTGCTGGCACCGTGTATAGTTTGATCTGTACTCTGTTAATTGGGTATTTTACTATGGCGTGTAGTAAATTTTTCTCAATTCCTATTTGTTTTGGTGAACTTAATTTCACTCGCCGTACGCAGAGGTATGTCTCCATAATGTGAACCACAACGGGTTTTGCTCCCTCTTCTTGATCAGCATCCAGAGTTAAACAGATCTCAGGATTCGCGCGGGTGAGCTTTATTTTCATATCCACCCCTTCACAAGCAACTTCTCCTGGAATGTGAACTCTGTATGCAGGCGTCCAAAACACTCGTATATCTTTTTAGAATTTTTAAATTTGTCCTTTATACTACTTGCGTCTTTAGCTTGATAATATCCCTCGGCACTTAAAAAGGTGTTTAAAGGGTTAATTGTAATAAAGTCACTACGTTCAATAGAAACTTGAGTTGGGGGCATGTCAAAGAGGGACAGCTCCAATTTACAACATTGTGAACTACACGGATGGATGAAGCGTGCCATGACGAGTTAGAAATAGTGCCTCCTCTTTCGACAAGTAGTAAACAATTATGATTCATGAGATCAATGTCTTTAGCTTATATCAGTCAAAAAAATGGTCAACCATAGGTTTCATTCGCTTAGAACACTTTTTTTATATGCTTTTACGTTTAATGCCACGTGATGGTAATCCCTTCTTCCGGACAGTCTTCTTCTTCCCACCACCACGCATTTCTCTTTGCATCTTTGACGATTTCGTCCCGTGTACGCTTTAAGTGTATTTTTAGAGCTTCTTTAGGTTTAGCCCCAGCCAATATGTCTTCTGCAGTGTTAAGACCTGATTGTAGCGCTTTCCTTCCGAGGTATATGGCACCCCTCTTCAGCAAAGGGACAGCCGTACGTAGTATGGTTGAAAAAAATGGATCTAAGTCCACTACCACGCTGGTATCTCACCCCTCGATAGACTGTGAAAGGCTTTCTGTCCATTATAACTCAGTGCGTCGAAAGTGCAGCTTCATTGTTAAGCTCCCATCACCGAATATGAATTTTTTTCCCTAAATCGTTCTTATATATATTGAGATATTGGTTATTAGATTAGTTGCGACATTCACATAATGGGGTCTGTCATATGTAATACTCAAACTCCTTCCTCTATGGTTAGGAATGTGAGCAGGTGCAGCAGGCGTGCCTGGGTATCCCCAACAAACTGGTGCTCCACGATATTGCTGTAAATGTAGCACATGTCTGGGGGTGTATAGCCAGCGACCAATTTCTCCAATTTCATCTGATACATTAGGCTGGACAAGTCATGTTATACCTCGTGAAATGTGTCTCTATGGAAGGCTGATCGATATCGCCCCTTGGTCATAATTTTGAACACTCTTTGCTCCTTATATTTCTGTTAGCCTTTGAATTTAGGATTTGAGTATGTGCAGGGTTTCCTTTGTTTACGATTTCGTATACTAAATCAGTCGTAAGATTTGAGTTTTTTTAAACTTACGTTTAAGTCTCTCAGAACATCCTCAGCCGAACCATAACGGCTCTGACCTAGTGCTACTACTGTACTGTAATACCATGCAACCTCAATCCGGGTGATACGTATAGTTTCATCCCGAGTTACCCCGGCTTTTTCACACTCATCAATGTCTCTAAGAATAGTAAAAACGGTATCTTTATAATCAATATTTAAAAAGAGGGTGTCCAGCTGAATTTTACATATCCCCACCTCATACGAATCACGACCCAATTCAATGGGTCCATGATGTTCTGTTACAAAGTTGGCTAGTGTGTTGTTAGGGTATACAGACAGGGACGATGAGGACGGGAGTGTGACGTAGAAATGGTTAGGAGCCATGTTACATACTATTTAAGCTTCATTATTGCATCAGCTTTTACATAGGTGTTAAAGCTTTCTAGGTACCCTAGCCATTTCACCAGGTACACTTTTCTCTTTCCTGAACCTTTGCTTCAAAAATTTTCTCAATTTTAAACACATTTTTTCCTAAATTAAATGCCACTTTCTGCAACTCCTCGCGGTAAATGCCTCCTGCGATTTCTTCCCCATTCGAATCTTCAACGTAATACATCATTATATCGCCTTTAGGTCTCATAGCCCTAACTTTAAAAATTTCACGTGTCCATCCTTGCTCAAATCCCTTCGCGAATTTATTTCCAGAACGCGACAGCCTTACATAATCATTGATTTTGAAACGCGCAGAGTGTGGTGGTGGTGGTGTTCCATCTCTTCTCACCTCTGGGCGCGTACCTCTTTCTAAAACCTCGTTAGGTGTTGTCCCAATCGTTCGATGTGAGCGGTTGTAAGATGAGGCCAATGATTCCAGAATGTCTAGAAATCTGTGTGATTTTATGTGTAAAATAGCGGTGCATGCGTTCCTTTATGGTACGTTGAACTCTTTCAGCTAAAGAAGCCTTATGTATAGAATTGGTAGTGTAATAGCTTATATTAAACTCTGTCAACATGTTCTAAAAGCACGGCCTATAAATTCCTTCCCCATATCCGTAAAAAAATAGCCAGGAACCCTGTTTTCTTTCAACATCAGCGTTTTGGTGGCTTTAGCAACTGTTTCAGGTGATTTATTTTTCAGAGGAATTAGGCACAGATACCTAGAGAATACATCTATTATGAATAGAATGTAGCGGTAACCATCGTTATACACTGAATATCTTTGTATGTCTGTTAAATCTGCTTGCCAAATAGAGTCAATCGAAGCAGCTGTTGTCTTAGCTGTTTTAAACCTTTTTCTCACAGGCATATGAAGTGTATAAGCATCCTGCTCACGCAAAAGTCTCTCAACATCTTTTTTTCTACTCCGTAAACACTTCTGTACAGTCTATCTACACCTCCGAAGGAGGCTTGGTTAGAAGTCTATCTACACCTCCGAAGGAGGCTTGGTTAGAAATGTCATAATAACGTCTTCTTAATATGTTAGCCATTTGCGTATTTTAGAGGCACGTGGGTAGGGTTGACTGTTGTTTAACCTCTTCTTTCTCCTCTTCAGAGGTGTTACCGCCAGGGGTGATGGCGTCTTCAATTGTGTCACGTGCGACGCATGTTCCAAGTCTTTGAACCTGTTCAGATTTCCTATCATTGTTTTGGGGATATTTATTTGTTGTAGTCTTGCTTTAATATGCTTCCATCCTGATGGTGAGGGCCTATCACACTTTCTCATCAGATCATGGACGATGACTACGATATTCGATCCCCGTACCTTTGCTCCTTCCACAATGATCTCACCTGTATCGGTCCATTTTATGGCGGGGTCCTCATTCAATAGATTATAAAGACTTAAACCTTTATTCCTCAATGTATGTGGGAGGGTGCTTTTTAATACATGCTCGATATGTTGTAGGGCCGACCCATTAGTCTTTGGTTGGTCAGCTCTATCGTCGGACACAGGTCCTATGTCACCATGTTCATCGTTCCTCGTGCTGTGCCTAATAACCACGAGAATCTTTGTCGGGTTCTTTTAATTTTCGTACTCGTGAAGAAATTTCTGCAGAGCTTCTTGGTATAAGATTCCTTTCTCATCAGGTGTTTTTTCACTGTTTAATAGGGTTAACAATTCTCTTTCCATTCTTTTAAGCCTGCTTTTACGGGGAGCTAGATCCGTGTCTGGATTCTTTGAACTTTGCAGTGAAGCATACACCTCGTCTGGAATCACTACCACTTTCTTCATTATATTAATCTAGTCAGTAAAGGACCCAAAACTGAAAATAAGATGGGTAAGAATGACCCTCCTCCTTGTCCAATAATTCGTTTTTTCTTCCCCACAGCTTGACTTTTACGAGCGAGTGCACGTATTATGTTCTTGTAACGGCGTAGGCGAGCCTTCTGAGGTGCTTTCATTGATACATTGCAATTTATAACGTTAAGACAGATTTCACAGATGCATTTTAAAAAGTCGGAGTCGATATTTTTAGCAAACATCTGCTGCATTGCCCGGGGCAGTCGATGATAGATTTTTATTAATTCATGGTATTTCTTTAGCCTCTTTGTCATTCTGGAATATACACCGTTTCAGGCTCGTTTGGAAATATATTCGTTCTTAGAAGCACCCTAAACGTGTTTCGCGGATGAAGGTCGCAAAGCAAATATCCGTAACGCGGCTTGTAGCTTCTTTATAAACTTCCAAAAACTCCTTACGCTGATTCGGGAACATTTGATTGGCTAATACCCCAATTTGTGATACATCTCTACGTTGCGCGAATAAGACTAGATATTGTGTATTTAACGACACATCGCGCATGTATCTATTTTTGAAAAATAGATTCTGATTGATGAAGAACACGCTTATGTTAAGATGGTGGGAGAATACTGTAAATGTCTCGGCAAACGTTTTATCCATCTCCAACATGAGATCGTCAATTACAATGACTGTATGTTCATTTCCCTTTAACGAATTAACGTCATATACACCTTTGTGGAACAAAATATCATCTTGGTACTCGTTGAACACTGATTGATACGTCGAATAGCACCATATAACTTTATGCACAAATTTTGAGAACATCTCTCCCTTTTCTTTAATGATTTTAAGCATAAACACAGTTTTACCACATCCTGTAGGGCCAGATATAATACATGTGGATGGGCTCGTGAACCTGAATTTTTCTACAGAATCCATTTCTAACACGTCACACTCCTAAGTGGGTCATTTACAAAATATAATAAATATTTAAGTGATGACCTTATATTCTACAGTCTTGCTTTTTCTCTCCACAGAACCGTGAATGACGATGAGGTACAGCACCCCATCATCGATATTACAGATGACCCGACGACAGTGTAGTTGTGATCACAGAATCCATCCCGCTGACGAATCCTCACCAGCGATACCTGTAGCACGCGCCAGTTCAAAGCGGAGGCACATGAAGAGCCCACGTCAGGTATAAAGCGCGCCAGGATTGCGCCGGTTGTTAGACCACCAGTAATAGAGCCCCAACCTTCTACGTCTTACGACACAACCCCCACAATAGTACCTTCCTCAAATATACCCCTTATTCCTGTTCAATTCCGGGTACATCCTCCACAGCACAGCAGCTTCTCGTTCTGTTGAGGATGGCATAACATTCGAGTTGGTGCGCACCGCTACCCCCACCCCAGCCTTGACTAGAAATCGGTATATAGTCAGGGTTGATCCTAGATCCATGTATAGCAATGGTGTTGAACACGGACTACGGCGCATAGTTGAACGTATTGTAGAGTTTGCCCTTCAGAACCGCGACGAACGTGAAGTCAGGACGAGGCTGTCCTTCGGATTCGGGTCAGATGACGGAGATGTAGATGATTTTTGGGTAGTAATACCGTTCAGACGTTTGGCAGCTGAAGATATAGAGTATATATTAGGCCGTATAATGCAGGCCTCTCAAAGTAGTATAGCCTTCAATATGGACAACTTCACGGTAAATATTGACCGTGTATTCCGTGTTGCGGGTCATAGTGCCACACCTTATACTCTTAACTTCAATTCTCAGGCTATTTATAGACGGCATATAAACGTCGATCGTGGTTGCGGCTTTATAGCAGTAGTCTTAGCTCGTATGTTTACTGTACTAAATACACGGACCCAAAAAATTTGGTTGCCTACGGTAGTGGAGCGTGCCCGTAAACTAGCTGTAGACTGTAAACTTGAGTTTGACTGTAATATGGGTCCTGAGAGCTGAGAAGGGTAGAACAGGAAATGAATGTTCGTATAGTTGTATTTGGAATGGATGATCGTCGTAGACTGTGTATGTTTTTAAAAGCTGTGTGAGAGATCGTACAAGACCCCTACTTATTTTAGGACTGTCAGGGACAACGTATCTCCCCATCCGTAATATAAGGGACCTTTACGCGAGTTATGATAAAAGTCGAAAATATGGACATCATGATTTGTGTAAGGGTGTATCGAGTTTGCGGATGATATAGTGAAACATTGTAAAGATTGCCACATGGTATGTGAGCAGTGTAAAAGCTCCAAATGTGAAAGCCGTGTAGTTGAAGCTGAGAAGAGGGATTGTGATGTGTGTAGACGCACATTTTTCAATAATAACTGTTTTGAGCTCCATAAATCAATTGGCACGTGCAGGAAAATGAGAATCTGTGAATGTGGTATGTTTCATATGATGGATAATTGGGGAATTTCAAGCATAAATGTGATGAAATTCACTGTTCTACATGCCATGAGAAATATAAGGCGGTTGGAGTAAAGCATGTATGTTATATGAAAGATGCTAAGCCTAAAAATAGCCCTTGTATAACTGTGTACTACGATATAGAAACATACACGAACGCTGAAACCAAAGAGGTTATTCCACATTTACTTGTAAGCCAGACTATCTGTGATGAGTGTATAGATCGAGTGTGATGAGTGTCACAAATGTGGTAAACGGACAAACGTTTTTAAAACGAATGCCCACGATAGCCCTGTGAAACTCTTTGTGTCCTATATTGTCAAGTTAGCGGACAAGTTAAAAAAATGACTTGTATATTCTCGCCATAACGGGGCAAAATTTGACACACAGTTCCTTTATAAGGAGTTGCTTGAGCACGAGTCATCTGAGATATTTACAGGTGATCCCTTGAAAAGAGGCAACAAGCTAATACAGATGCAAATAAGAGGTAATGTACAGTTTAAAGACACTTTATTATTCACACCTTGTAAATTAGCAAAGCTACCCAAGGTGATGGGCGTAGCCGCTGAAGTTTCAAAAGGATATTTCCCTTACACATTCCTCACTAGCGAAACTTTAAATTACGTAGGACTACCTCCACCCAAACATTACTTTAACTATGAATGTATGAGTACAGATGAACGTGAAGATTTTGACCGATACTACAACAGTTTTAATGAATCTAATCCTTATAATATAGCTGATGAATGTGAGCGTTATTGCGTGAATGATGTGCGCGTGCTTAGAGTATGTTTCCAGGCCTTTAGAAGGATGTACATAGGCCGTTTCAAATGCGATCCGTTGCAAGTCGCAACCACCATCGCCTCATTATGTTTTACGGTGTTCAAGAATAACTTCATGCATAAAGATACCTTAGCCGTGAAGTACCCATTAAGGTTATTAGTCGTGTTTTTTGGGTTTATGGTTTAAGTGAAAACCGTGCCACTGGTGAGAAGACTGTGTACTCCTTTAACGGTTGCTGGTGGCACGGATGCCCCCGTCCTGAGTGTGGAATCATAGGAGATATCCACGGTAGATCTCCTGCCGACTGTCTTGCGTGGATCCGCACCCGCGATCAACTTATAGGCTCCCAGTTCACTCACAAAGTCTTGTGGGAGCATGAGTATGATGCACGGATGGAAACAGATGGACAGTACCGTGAAGAAATAAACACGCTCAAACGTTCAATGGTGCTAGATCCTCTCAAATGCGATGATAGTTTGTTCGGAGGGCATACAAATCCCTTCAAGCTATACTTTCCGCCTACGGAGGGCGTGAAACTCCATTACTACGACTTCTGTTCTTTATATCCCTACGTGATGAAGAACAATCCGTACCCGTACACCATCGAGGTGTTCTCAACAAATATGAACGGGTACTATTTCGGCCTTTTTTTCGTAGATGTGCTCCCCCCACGCCATTTATGGATGCCGATCCGACCCGTCGTTATCGATCATAAGCTCATGTTTCCCTTGTGCGTGAAGTGCGCAGAGGAGAACACTGGAGAATGTAATCATACAGCTAACCAGCGTAAGATCAGAGGTGTATATACAAGTCCAGATCTGGATCTAGCTGTTCGCCATGGCTACAGAATATTGAAGATACATGAGTGTGGAGGTTCAGAAGCTACCCAACCTTTTCTCGCCATATATAAACGCTTTTTTTGAAGGATAAGGTCGAAGCATCAGGGTATCCGCGAGGAGTTGATACCAAAGATGAAAAATCGGCCTATATTCAACGTTACCGTGACCGTGAAGGTATACAGCTTGACCGTTCCCAAATTGTAAAGAACCCTGGCAAGCGCTTTAGTGCAAAGTTGTGTCTAAACACTCTTTGGGGAAAATTTGCACAGAATACTGGCAAAGGGAACGTTCATTTGGCACAAAGTTATAGTGAAGTGTGGGATTATGCTAACGCTCCAGATAAAGAGGTCATGGAGATTGTGAATGTAGGTAATACTTACAAAATAAAGTACAACAATACCGAATTGACCACAGATACCTCAGGGTTACAAACATACCTGTAGCCAGCTTCACAACGGCCTATATACGCATCAAACTTTGGGGCCTATTGCATTCTCTTGGGCGTAGGGTTTTGTACGCCGATACAGATAGTGTGATATTCACAGAGAGGGAGGGTGAATAGATGCCTCCTATTGGTGAATTCCTCGGGGAGTTGACTGATGAGATCAAGGATGAGTATGGAGACATCGCATACGCCGACTCTTTTGTCTCAACAGGGCCAAAAAACGTATGGGGTATGCATGAGGGTGGGGGAGGCTATGAAATATATCGTGAAGGCTAAGGGTATCACGCTCAACCAGGCGAATCGGCGGGTCGTTAACTTTGATTCGTTGATAGATCTAGTATGCATGGATGATGATGGTGAGGGCGACCGGCCGCCCCTACTAACTGTAGGTACCCACAATTTTCGGGCGCAGAAGCTTGGGGGCGTGAAGGAACTTAGGGGTACAAAGGTGTGCCGTAACTCATGTAGGAAACGTTACCAGGTGCCTGGTACCTATGATACCTTGCCCTTTGGATACCATGATCTTTGATATGTCTATTGTTAACTTATTTATTACATGTATTTGTAAATATATATACTTTGAATATTTCGTTTATTAAATAAATCGTGTTTCAATTAGCGTTTCACTTTCTCCTTTGTGTGTGTGTGTGTGTGTGTGTGTGTGTGTAGTACACACACACACACACACACACACACACACACACTTGCGTTTTTTTGCGCGTTTTTTTGCGGTACTGCGGTACTGCGGTACTACTACCGCACTACCAAACCTGTACCGCATAACGCAGTACCGCAAAGGATCGCTGAAAGTACAGCAGTACCGCTACCGCATTCAAATTTCCCGCGGTACTTTCCGCGGTACCGACCAACACGGTAGTACCGCAGTACCGCAGTACCGCAAAAAAACCCGCAAGTGCCCAGCTCTGGTGTGTACACAGGAGAAAATTCTAAGATCCGCCCAGCGTGTGTACAGGAGAAAGTTCTAAGCTCCGCCCACTTGTATGATTGATCACATGACTCCTACTACTAACTGGGCATATCTCTTCCCTGCGTGCTCAGTTGATCGCAGTAAGCTCTGGATCTCAGACGTGTATTCTCCCGCGTAGACGAAAAATAGTAGTGGCTACCTTTAATATTGCGTGTTCGACGTTTATGAAGTGGTATTCGGCAAAGTGCCAAGATGTGGTGGATGCTGAAAAATTTCCTATTCCACCCTCCTTTGATACTTTTAATGCTACATTGAATCGTGCGAAGGAGCAAGAGGTACAAATACTCTACGGCTATTCTGGCGAGAGCATTGTAGGATTTCGTGGTACAAGTGATGTATTGAACTATGTTGTAGGACTAAACTTTATAAAAGCTTACATATACCGTGAAGTAGAAGAAACAACAGGTGCAGAAGAGAAGCAACGGATATGGATAGCGAGTCTTGTTGATGAGTGCTGTGACAAGTGATATTATGTCATGTTGCATCATACCAAGTACTCGTACGTACCCTGCGACTGAGAATGTAAATCTTGTCATCATGGAGAATCTTAGTATTTTTTCCACTATATTAATATATATCATGACGAGGTTTGTAGTGAGGTTGTGGCTAATGGCCGTGTGAGTTTTTAACAGACTTTAGAGACGAATATCGATTGTTAAACAAAAAGTAAAAATATGGGCATATGTTTCTCTCAAATAGTGCGCCGGATTGTGAAGATGTTTAGTTTGTTTAAATGAACGTCTGGTGAGTGATGAAACATTAAAATCGATATTGCTTCATGTATCGGAAAATTTCTCAAAACATCTACCCAATATAATGGGATACAAGTATTCTCTTACATATTGTGACTAAAGGTCTGCGTGAGTATTTAATAGAATTTAGAGATGAGTATCGCATGCTAAGCAAAAAGGAAAAATATGGTCATATGTTTCTCTCAAATAGTGCGCCGGAGTGTGAATAAAATGTGTTTAGTTCGTGAAAATCTCCCTATGCAAAAATGTCTGGTGCGTATTCTGGGGAGTGGGAGTGATAAAACATTAAAACCGATATTGCTTCATGTATCGGAAAATTTCTCAAAACACCTACCCAATATAATGGGATACAAGTATTCATGTTGGAACAGCGCCGTACGCGTTTCATTAGCTTATGGTGTGACTCACTCCTCCCGTCGAGCCGATCCGTTGCATGCGGCTCATCGTCATCTCAGAGCTTGAATCGACTGGACGTGCGCTCCTCGAATACGATGGAACTCCCTTTAAGCAGCATTCTCAAGCCGTGTACGATGTGTCCGTGACAAAGTCGTTGCGCGTGTTCAGGCGTAAAACCGGTGCCATTAACTATGTACTGGAAACGACTTGTAGACAAACAAACAAACGGAATGTTGTTTTTTAAGTGTTGAGGAGATGAATAGAATCTACGTGGTAGTTGAGAAGTGGAGTGAGGATCGTTATAAAATTCCTGCAGGTGTGGTACAAGAAGAGAGCAGATTAGTGACAACACCCCCTCATACGCTGTTGTTTGTGGAAGAATGCTTCTGATAATAACGCTGTTGTCCATACGCGAAACCGTTTCAACCTCGATAGAATGTTTGAAATCGTCGGATTCCGTAAGCTGAAGCCTCTATTAGACGCGCGTGTTACGGATATGCTTTATTTTGATCCGGTTCTTGAATACGCATACACCGCTCTGCTCAATGGGTTTACCGAGTGTAGGACTGAACAAGGCGAGAATGGTCTAGAGCTGGATGCTTATTTAAAAGGTTTAGACTCTTTGAAATATCATGAACTTTGGGGCAAAGCACTTGAGCGGTACAGGGCTGAGCTCACCTACACGGTTCACCCCGAAGAACTATTTCTTTATATAATGAGCAGCTGTCGTAACGACTTAGATTATTTCAACTGCCGTTATGCAGTGTGAAGAAGAGTTCACGATTGAAAAGCTCGGGTTGGTAAAAATAAACCCTCGATTGGAAAGGAGTGTCTATAAACTTGTATTTAATAATGGTGTTGTGGTTAACGATGACCTCTTTGTGCGTGCTTTTGATTGTATTCTTGACGTATTTAGAGATAACTTGCCAACCGGACGCAAAGTGGGCACAAAAGTAGTACTGAATGATATGAAGGCCATTTATATAGAGTATAGGTTTCCCTATAACTTGAGCGGTGAAATAATATTAAGCCGCGTTTACTGCGTAGTGCAAAGCAATAATGATGTGATTGTAGACTCGATTACGTGTGAGTTTAGTGTTTTGCACAGTAGAACAAAGTGAATGTATTTTGATGAATTTTCAATATATTTAATTATTTAACATAATTATATATATATATATATATATATATATATATATATATATATATATATATCTATATTCTCCTGTTCTGCTATATTGATGGTTATACTCCATCGTTTTGTATTTCTTATTCTTTATTTTTTTTATTTTGTGCAGTAGAAGATAAAGTGTATGTATTTATTTTCAATACATTTAATTATTTAACATAATTGTGTATATATATTTCTCCTGTGCTGTTATATTCATGGTTATATTTTTTTATTTTTTATTATATACATATTCCTCGTTCATATTTCTTATACTATTATTATTTTTTATTTTATTTTTTTGATCATATATATTCCACTGTATATTTATTTTCTATATTTTTCTGATTCCAATAATTCGTCTAAATAAACAGAATGATGTAATGGTGTCTTTTTTAATTTTTTGGTTGTAAACGAGATTATTATTTAATTATACCAAATGGCTGGTTACGCCTTCTAAGCCAACTGATGGATTACTAAGCCAACTGTCAATAATATATGCTTTAATTAAATAAATAGCGCAATCTGGCTCTTTCTCTTGGGGATAACTCCGCCCCCAGGTTGCATAACCCCTTGTTGCTCTTGCAACATTCCCCATCCCCTTTGCATAACCCATCCCCTTCTTTGCATAACCCCCTACCCCTTCGTTGCATAACCCCTCCCCTTCATTGCATAACCCCTACCCACCCTTTGTTGCATAACCACTTTGCAACATTTGCAATTGCATTGCAACATTCCTGCACTCTCCCATTTTGCGCCCATCCTACTCACATGATCAGTCCGCCTCATCCCACAGATCGTCCTCAAGCATTTCATTTCCAGTATATCCACCTTTTTCCTTTCTTTTGCATTCGCCGCCCATGCCTCACATCCATACAACACTGATGACACTACCATACCTTCATACATCCCCATCTTCGCTCCCATAGACACTGATCTCTCCTTCCAAACACTTCTTAGGGCACCCAGTACCTTTGCCCCCTCTTCCAACCTATGACCCACCTCTGGTTTCATCGTCGCACTCCGTGCCACATCCACCCCCAAGTACCTGAAACATGCCACTTTTTCCATTTCCGCACCATACAAACTTACACTCAGTTGCTCACGAACCTCCCTTTTACAACACCACATAACCTTACTCTTATTCACATTTACTCTTAGCTTCCTTCTTTCACACACCCTCCCGAAGTCAGTTACCAGTCCCTGTAGCTTTTCTCTCGAGTTCGCTACCAGAGCCGTATCATCCGCATACAAATGATTCACCATTCCTCATTCAGTCTCTCCTGATACCTCCGTTCACAATCCCTTTTCCTCAGTTCAATCACTTTCACTACCTCTTTCACAGGCACGCTACCCCCTTTTCATAACGGCCCACTACAAACCTTCACTTTCGCTTCCACCAAGAAGTTGTCAGACATTCCACCTGCCACTCCTCTCAATACATTCACATCTAACAATCTCCCCCTAGCAGATCTTGTCATCAACACATAATCCATTAGTGCCCTCTCACCGCGGACACTACTAACCCACGTGTACTTGTGTACATCTCTTTCATGAAACCATATATTCCCAATCATCAATTCTCTTTCAGCACACATCTCAACCAACCTTTCCCACTTTCATTCACACCAGGTACCCCATGCGCCCCAACTATACCCTCAATTTGCACATCCCCCACATTCAGACACACCAGCCTGAACCGTCGCGGGAAAGTCCCCGCTATGCCCTTTCTCTGATCGTTCCTCTTCGAAGAAAGTTGCATACAGTAGGTGGGAGGGATTTCCAGCCTCCAGCACTAGTTCCTTATTTTTAGTCGCCTTTTACGACAGGCTGGGACCACGTGGGAAGAATTCTTTAAATCCCCTATCCCCAGTGATTTCGTATATATATAGGGTGTCCCCAAAAAAACTATATACTCTTTATAGCATCATATATTTTATAATTTAAAAAAAAAAAACAATTATTGTTATAGCAATTGCCAATGAAAGGTAAATTAGTAATCTAAGTGATCAAAATGTTATAGCGAGTTGTTTGCATATAAAATTTAATTAACTACGCCAAGTGCTCAAAATGTTCTCCGGCGGCATGAATGCACTTTCAATACAACAAAATCGTGTGGTCTGATGAAGCTACCTTCAAAGTGAATGGCACAGTAAATCGATACAACTGCAGGTACTGGTCACTTGATAATCCACACGTTTATGTGGATAAACATGTTAATTTAACAGGATTAACAGCATGGTGTGGTTTATCATCCAGGGGTTTGGTTGGACCATTTTTCTTTAATGGGACAGTTACCGGTGCCGCATATCTCGACATGCTGCTGACAGAAATTATACCTGCAGTTCGGAAGTTGTTTGGAAACGACGACTTTACTTTCAACAAGATGGAGCCCCCCCTCATTATCATTGTGATGTCAGAAGGTACCTCGATGAAACGTTGCCTAACCGTTGGATAGGTCGAAGAGGAAGCGTTGAGTATCCTCCACGTTCACCAGACTTGACTCCACTTGATTTTTACTTGTGGGGCTACCTGAAGGATGCAGTTTATGGTACAAGACCTACAACACTCGAACACCTTAAGGATACAATTAGGGAAAAGTGCGGGACCATCACAGCATCCACATTAGTCCATGTCTGCGAATCAGTTAGTCGACGCATTCAAAAGTACATTCATGCCGCCGGAGAACATTTTGAGCACTTGGCGTAGTTAATTAAATTTTATATGCAAACAACTCGCTATAACATTTTGATCACTTAGATTACTAATTTACCTTTCATTGGCAATTGCTATAACAATAATTGTTTGGTTTTTTTTTTAAATTATAAAATATATGATGCTATAAAGAGTATATAGTTTTTTTGGGGACACCCTGTATATATATATATATATATATATAATATATATACATGTGTGTATATATATATATATATATATATATGAAAAATTATTTCACGAAAGTGACACGTGAAAAGTATTTATGATGAATAAAACCACGAAGGAAAAAAGAGAAACACAAATGGTGCTCAAGCGCTTTCGTCTAATGACATCCTCAGGAACACTGGAGTGAAAGGACAGATCAAGGCAATATATAGGTTACAAAAATAAACATACATACATACATATTCATATATATATACATATATATATATATATATATATATATATATATATATATACATATATATAGTAAGCATAGAAAAAATTGTGGAGGAGCCAACATTTATATGGTCACAAAAGAATAAAGAAATAAAAATAAATATAAATATAAATTGAGAAAAATTAATTACAAATAGTGCCTTAGTGATATATATGTCACAGCCTAAATAATCATAAAGAAATAACAGGCAAATAAAAAAACCACAATATATATACATACATATATATATATATATATATATATAAAAAGACACTTTTAGCACTTTGGCCGACCTTCAATATAAATTCAATGGCTTGTTTATGGAACAGGTCACAAAAGAATAAAGAAATAAAAATAAATATAAATATTGTAAGTGGAGTCTACCAATTCAAGCTCAAAAGGGAAGTTTTACAATCAATTTAATAGATGAAGCCAAATTGATATATATGTCACCAAAAAATAAAGAAATAAACCAAAAAAAAAAAAACAAATTAATTATTAAAAAATAATAAAATAATAATAATAAATTGAAAGATAAATTTTAAGAGAGGCACACCAATTTATAAGGGAAAAATTACCACATATGCATATTATAGTCACAAACGAATAAAAAGTACAAGTAAATATAAATTAAAACAAAATGATGCCTAGATGATATATAAAGAACAGTAAAAATATATACAACATATATACGGTATATATACGAAATATAAACGCAATATATACAGAATATATATATATATATATGAATAAGGGAAAAAAATTACCAAATTTGTTTTTAAAATTATTGTCTGAAAAAACGGTAGGTCGCAAAAAATAAAGAAATAAAAATAAATATAAATTGAAAAATTACAAATAATACACGACACATGTATACCCGCATAACCAAATATATATACATATACACCCATATATACAAACACACACACACACACACACACAACATATATATATATACACATACAAGCTTGACATTCGCGAAATGAGAAATCATCCCGCAGAACCTTTGTGAGGTTGTAAGGTAAGGTAAGGTACATACACATATATATATATATATATATATATATATATATACATTTAACTGCATACATACATACATACATACATATACACACATACATACATACATATACACACATATACATACAAACACATTTAACTGCAATGACCACACACATACTCACATACACATACATACATACACATACATACACGCATACAGCAAAAAATTGAAAAATAAAATTGTAAGGGAAACAAAAGACAAAAACAAATTTTTACCAAAGATTTAACAACCTGCCCTTTTTGTTTAAATCCATTCTGAAGGAATTCAGAGCAACGGGATCGAGTTGAAACAGACCTTTACTCATGTTAAGGTTATTTGTAAGTTGAATTATAGCCGACTCAAGAATATTTCTATTAACAATGTTGCTAGAGTGAAACAAAACTGAAACATTATTCCAATCAATACAATGGGATAACTCTGACAAATGGACAAAAAGGGCACTGGACAACTGTCCCGTTCTAACGGAATATTGATGCTGTTTTACACGCGTTTGCAAATCCTTTCCCGTCTGACCTATGTAAAAGGAATCACATTGCTTACACCCAATTTTATAGATAATGCCTAAATTATTGGTAGGGCTATTTTTTACTATGATGTTTTTCACAATATTGTTATATGAAAAAACTACACTGATATCCAAAAGTTTAAGTACATTAGCAATGCCTAAGAAGCCCGGGAAAAATGGAAGTACTAAAATATTCTTTGACAAGGTGCGAGTGTTATTATTCACACGATAGAAGGTTCGTTTAGCCTTATTAAGACAAGATTCCATGAACGCAGATGGGTAACACAACTCACTTCCAATACCGTTGATATTTTCCAATTCGGCATCGATGTATTCCGGACTGGCGATCCTAAGAGCGCGGAGAAACATTGAGGAAAATATGGCCTTTTTAATAGGGGTGTCATGTCCAGAGTAAAAGTGTACGTAGGACAAATTGTTTGTTTTTTTCCGATAGATACTAAACTTAAAACCCGGGCTATCCCTATGAACACGCACATCCAAAAACGGGATTGAGTTGTCTTGTTCCACTTCTAAAGTAAATTTAATAGAGGGGACTTGGTCATTTAACTGAAGGAGGAAGTCATCCAGGTCACGATTCATGGGCCAGATACACAAAATATCGTCGACGTACCGCAACCAAGGGATGCCAACCCCCAGGATTCTCGGAATGTAAGTAATTTCAAAAAACTCCATATAAATATTGGAGAGAAGGGGCGACAAAGGGTTGCCCATGGCCATCCCAAAAACTTGTTGATAATGCTCGCCATTGAAAGTGAATTTACAATCCTTGATACAAAGCTTAATAAGCTCCAAAACAGTGTGTGCAGGTAATGGTAAATCATAATTATGTAATTCTCTGGCGAGAAAGTCAAGCATATCATCAATCGGCACTTTTGTGAACAATGAACAAACGTCGAAACTGATCAATCTATCGTTGGTATTAATGCGAACATTATTCAATTTTTCAGTGAGATCCATGGAATTTTTTACGTGTGAATCACAGACAGTTCCAAGAATGGGGGATAAAACATTAACAAGCCATTTGGAGAGTTTATAGGTAATAGAGCCCACCGAGCTCTATTACCTAACAAATGGCTTGTTAATGTTTTGTCCCCCATTCTTGGAACTGTCTCTGATTCACACGTAAAAAATTCCATGGATCTCACTGAAAATTGAATAATGTTCGCATTAATACCAACGATAGATTGATCAGTTTCGACGTTTGTTCATTGTTCACAAAAGTGCCGATTGATGATATGCTTGACTTTCTCGCCAGAGAATTACATAATTATGATTTACCATTACCTGCACACACTGTTTTGGAGCTTATTAAGCTTTGTATCAAGGATTGTAAATTCACTTTCAATGGCGAGCATTATCAACAAGTTTTTGGGATGGCCATGGGCAACCCTTTGTCGCCCTTCTCTCCAATATTTATATGGAGTTTTTTGAAATTACTTACATTCCGAGAATCCTGGGGTTGGCATCCCTTGGTTGCGGTACGTCGACGATATTTTGTGTATCTGGCCCATGAATCGTGACCTGGATGACTTCCTCCTTCAGTTAAATGACCAAGTCCCCTCCATTAAATTTACTTTAGAAGTGGAACAAGACAACTCAATCCCGTTTTTGGATGTGCGTGTTCATAGGGATAGCCCGGGTTTTAAGTTTAGTATCTATCGGAAAAAACAAACAATTTGTCCTACGTACACTTTTACTCTGGACATGACACCCCTATTAAAAAGGCCATATTTTCCTCAATGTTTCTCCGCGCTCTTAGGATCGCCAGTCCGGAATACATCGATGCCGAATTGGAAAATATCAACGGTATTGGAAGTGAGTTGTGTTACCCATCTGCGTTCATGGAATCTTGTCTTAATAAGGCTAAACGAACCTTCTATCGTGTGAATAATAACACTCGCACCTTGTCAAAGAATATTTTAGTCTTCCATTTTTCCCGGGCTTCTTAGGCATTGCTAATGTACTTAAACTTTTGGATATCAGTGTAGTTTTTTCATATAACAATATTGTGAAAAACATCATAGTAAAAAAATAGCCCTACCAATAATTTAGGCATTATCTATAAAATTGGGTGTAAGCAATGTGATTCCTTTTACATAGGTCAGACGGGAAAGGATTTGCAAACGCGTGTAAAACAGCATCAATATTCCGTTAGAACGGGACAGTTGTCCAGTGCCCTTTTTGTCCATTTGTCAGAGTTATCCCATTGTATTGATTGGAATAATGTTTCAGTTTTGTTTCACTCTAGCAACATTGTTAATAGAAATATTCTTGAGTCGGCTATAATTCAACTTACAAATAACCTTAACATGAGTAAAGGTCTGTTTCAACTCGATCCCGTTGCTCTGAATTCCTTCAGAATGGATTTAAACAAAAAGGGCAGGTTGTTAAATCTTTGGTAAAAAATTTGTTTTTGTCTTTGTTTCCCTTACAATTTTATTTTTCAATTTTTTGCTGTATGCGTGTATGTGTATGTATGTATGTGTATGTGAGTATGTGTGGTCATTGCAGTTAAATGTGTTTGTATGTATATGTGTGTATATGTATGTATGTATGTGTGTATATGTATGTATGTATGTATGATATGTATATATATATATATATATATATATATATTGTGTGTATGTACCTTACCTTACCTTACAACCTCACAAAGGTTCTGCGGGATGATTTCTCATTTCGCGAATGTCAAGCTTGTATGTATATATATATATATGTTGTGTGTGTGTGTGTGTGTGTGTGTGTTTGTATATATGGGTGTATATGTATATATATTTGGTTATGCGGGTATACATGTGTACGTGTATTATTTGTAATTTTTTCAATTTATATTTATTTTTATTTCTTTATTCTTTTGCGACCTACCGTTTTTTCAGACAATAATTTTAAAAACAAATTTGGTAATTTTTTTCCCTTATTCATATATATAATATATATTCTGTATATATTGCGTTTATATTTCGTATATATACCGTATATATGTTGTATATATTTTTTACTGTTCTTTATATATCATCTAGGCATCATTTTGTTTTCCAATTTATATTTACTTGTACTTTTTTATTCGTTTTGACTATAATATGCATATGTGGTATTTTTCCCTTATAAATTGGTGTGCCTCTCTTAAAATTTATCTTTCAATTTATTATTATTATTTTTTATTATTTTTTTAATATTAATTTGTGTTTTTTTTTTTGGTTTATTTCTTTATTTTTTTGGTGACATATATATCAATTTGGCTTCATCTATTAAATTGATTGTAAAACTTCCCTTTTGAGCTTGAATTGGTAGACTCCACTTACAATATTTATATTTATTTTTATTTCTTTATTCTTTTGTGACCTGTTCCATAAACAAGCCATTTGAATTTATATTGAAGGTCGGCCAAAGTGCTAAAAGTGTCTTTTATATATATATATATATATATATATATATATATATATATATGTATGTATATATATTTGTGGTTTTTTTTATTTGCCTGTTTATTTCTTTATGATTATTTAGGCTGTGACATATATATCACTAAGGCACTATTTTGTAATTAATTTTTTCTCAATTTATATTTATATTTATTTTATTTCTTTATTCTTTTGTGACCATATAAATGTTGGCTCCTCCCACAATTTTTTCTATGCTTACTCTATATATGTATATATGTATATATATATATATATATATATGAATATGTATGTATGTATGTTTATTTTTGTAACCTATATATTGCCTTGATCTGTCCTTTCACTCCAGTGTTCCTGAGGATGTCATTAGACGAAAGCGCTTGAGCACCCATTTGTGTTTCTTTTTTTCCTTCGTGGTTTTATTCATCATATATATATATATATAATGTCCAGATTCTGTCCAAATTATTACAATCACCAGTAAAAAATTACTTTTCTTTACTTCTTTTATACTGTTTAGGGCAACTAATTCATTCTTAAGAAATGAATGAGTAAAAATAAAAATAAAATCTTGTAAGAATCTTTATCTGATAATTATAATCCAGTTTCAGTTCTTCTTTAAATATTGAAACTAGATTCTGGTAAAAATGTCATATCTTGCTGAGAATCGGATCTCGTATCTCCACTGGCGGTAACTCTCCAGATATAATCCCCACAAAAAATTTGTGTGAAATGATACTAACGAAATTAACTGAGAAAACAAAAAGAAGTAAAATAGAACTGATTTCGAGCCTAAATTAAGTCTAGCATCATAATGAGGTGTGACATCAATGCCTCAAGTGTATTCTAACTATGTCTAAATTATTATAGGTAAAGGACAAGCTACAAAGTACTGAAAACTGGAGTATAATTATACACAGGCCTGCGAATGAGAACTTTGTAAGAGTTGTTTTCGTACTAATAACTGATTTTATATAATTCAACTACGCTGATTTCGAAAAAGGTGTCCATATTTTTCTATCACGTAAGGATTTTCTGCAAACTAGGAGGGAAAAAAACAACAACATAAATATTATTTATTTCATTTTACATTAGGGACCTATTTCGCTTTGTTATACTAACTATAAATGCAAACAACTTTAAAAAGAAAGAAGACTAGTAACGTCAATTACATATTCATCTTTATTTGTCTTGAGTTTTCTTGTGAGATCTATGCCTTTTAGTCTCGAATGTACGCGCTGTTCCTTTTCTTTTATGTAATAATTCTGGAGTATCCCGTTTCAACATCCAGCAGTAATCAGCCATCATGCTGATGTCCCATCTTCCCTGATATCTCTTTTCCATTTCCTTGATGTCTTGGTGAAACCAAGCATTTATAAGCATTTATAGGCAGTAGTTTTTAATAAAAATTTAATGGAATCACTTTTAATGAAAATTACTTACATATGTAATAGTGATGTAGGTCACATCCGCATCCGCATCCGCATCCGCGGAACATCCGCACATTTTCTCGCATCCGCATCCGCATCCGCATCCGCACTTTGGACTGCGGATGTCGTGCGGATGTGGACCGTTGAGATAAAACGTCATTAATAAGCGGAAATTATCAAATTCTACTATATTAATCGAACTAGTTCATTGTGCGCAAAAGTGATGCAAGCGACAAGACGAGAGGCTGTTCTTGTATGAAGTTACTCTCTTGCAACCTACTTAGATCCACGTTACAAAGCTAAGTTATTTTCACCTAGTACATTAGAACGAGTTAAATCATCACTTGGCAAAGCAGTTGAAGAGCTTCAATCTCTTGAATCTGTCGCTTCGACACCCACCAAAAGAATAAAAGTTTCAGTGACAGAACCAACACTTCAACAGGCAAATCTATCACAGAATCTGTCTCTCAGTTTCTTGAGTCAAGCAGCAATGACGAGACCTACGCGATGTCAAAAGATGTAGTAAAATGATCGAGAGCTATCACCAAGAAAAACGCCTGGCTGCATGTGACAATCCTATTAGTTGGTGGAAAAATACGCAGAATATCTATCCATACTTGAGTAAACTTGCAAGGAAACATTTAGCCTGTCCTCCAACAAACGTACCAAGCGAGAGATTATTTAGCAGTGCTGGATTAATATATGATGAAAAGAGAAACAGACTGGCAGCAGAAAAGGCAGAAAAATTAATGTTCCTTAAGCATAACCTTCCTATAATTAAGTTTGAACATTAAACGATGAAATCTTAGTTTACTTTATTTTAATTACTCATTTATAAATATGCCTAATAAAACTTTAAACTTAATATAAATAGTTATCAAGCTAATTAAAGATCTCTTTCTATAAGGGTGGAGGTTGGGGAAAGAGGTCGGTGGGGTGCATTTGAGTTGGGTTCACGTCCCGCATCCTGGTAACACAATTATGGTTTCTAATTGTGGCTGAAACTCAACAAAATATAACGAATTTATTTGCAGACGAATTCACTAATTGATTTCTATATTAGTTAGATGCTTGATATTTTTATATGTTCAGAGAAAAGTACAGCAATTATTGTACAATTAATCAATTATACTACACTATAGCTACAGCTCTCTCTATATAATAACTTATTATATACGTTAACACAACAAATCTCGAATATATCCTAAAAATAACGAAAATGTAGACATCCGCATCCGCATCCGCGGATGTTGAAATCAAACATCCTCATCCGCATCCGCATCCGCGGATGTGAAAAAATGACATCCGCTACATCACTAATATGTAACATAAAATACGACATTTTGTGAAAAATCTGTACGTGATGGCGAAAAAATTAATATTACTTTCGGAATCAGCCTGTAAAAATTGATATACAGTATAAGTGATAAAATATTTCCGACAACAACCATTGCAGGCTGAGATAAAAGTCCTTAAAAGACAACTTGTTTTCGTTTCAGTGATTTTATGTCTTTAAAAAACCCAATGATTTTGTCGTACCATTCAAAAGTAACTTTTAAACTGGTTATTCCAATAATTGGTCAAAATCTGTATATATCCGAGAAATACAGTCCAAGAAATACATTTCCATTCACTCAGCTAAACCTTAAGAGCCAACACCTATCTTGATAAAAACAGGGGAAGTGATAATTTTTTGTATATATAATATATATATATATATATATATATATATACAGTATATATATATAGCTATGTCCAAAAGAGTTGAAACGCCAGTCTTCTGGTTCTGTGAATGATGTAACGGACACAAAAACACACAAAGAGATAAAACCTACTTAGTGTTCTAAGATTTACTGAACAAAAATAGCAATACATGATGTGAGTCACTTCTCCTTCGTAGTATTTTAACATCTTTTAGGTCTTGCAGTGACGACCCTTGTTTTGACGCACTGCACTAATCAGTTCTGGCATATTACTAAGAAATATATACAGGGTGTCCGAGAATTATCTGTACAATCTTTGGCTGTTATTAAAAGTCAACAATGAAGTGTAGAAATTCCTAATGTTGTTCCATTTTACAGAGAATCGCATTACGTTTTTTCTGATACGAAGTTTTGACAAGTTTTTTAGAAATTCAGTGTGTCCGAACATTAACTGTACAATTTCATCTTTTAATAAAATTCTTGATAACACACGTAAAATTCTTAAACAAGATTATTAGAATCTGTATTTTCAAAAGTTTTCTTTTATTAAGTAACGTTGTTACAAGCATTCGATATGTGCACCATCAGTGATTCGCAAAACATCCAATCGATACTCCAAATGTTGCCATGTACGCTGCAGCATATCCCTCAATTCGCTCAATAGCAGCTGTGATTCTTGCTTTTAAATCATCAATGTCTGTCACCCGCGTACATTTCTAAAAACTGTCAAAACGTGGTATCAGAAAAACTTAATGAATTCTTGTAAAATGGGGACAACACTGGAATTTCTACACTTCATGGTGACTTTAATAACAGCCAAAAATTGTACAGATAATTCTCGGACACCCTCTATATATATATATATATATATATATATATAATATATATAATATATATATATATATTATATATATATATATAATGTGTGTGTGTGATGTGTGTGTGTGTGTGTGTGTGTGTGTGTGTGTGTTACGTTTTTTTTGCGAAATCGGTCTTTTTGCAAATTCTCCGGTCAGTTTGCAAAGAAAACAAAACAATAGAATTTTACGAAATGACCTTAAATGTTGATAATTTTTGCAAAAACATAGAAATCAGTCAATTTGCAAAATAAACCAATAATCTTCTCGGCGTATTTGCAAAATCTCTTTTTCTAATACTGTAGAACCTTCTAGCTCCTAACCTAACCGCAGTGCGTCAAAACAAGGGTAAGCTGGGTATCCGCCGCCTACCCAGTTAAAAGTCAAATTACAAAGAGTTTAGTATATTACTACAGTAATCGAAAACTAATATAAAGTTATGATGCTTGTATAATGTGTATATATTATATATATATACACACAGGGTGGGCCGAAAGTCTGGATCCATAGGAAAATATTTATTTTAATACAATAAATTACAACAAATGGTAAAATACTTAAAATGAATATCAACTTTAACTCGTAAATGCGTAATCCGTGATACTTGTACAGTGGTTCGTACTCCAGTATAAACAACAAATTATAACAAATGCCTCAAATTGGCGGCCTCTGACATCGAGACACTTAGGGATGGAATTTATGATTTTTAATAATTCTTCGAATTGACGTTCTCGAGATGCGTGTTTCATTGATAATCTTCTTGTTGACTTTACTGGACTATTCGTTAAAGTTTCACATACCATTGCAGAGGTTATTTTCATCAGTTGCAGTTTTTGGACGACCAGAACGCCGTCGATCATGTACACTTCCTGTTTCTTGAGACGTTTAAACAACTTGCCAACAGTCGCATGTGTTACTGGATGCTTATCAGGATGATTTCTATTGAATTCGGTAGGCAACTTCTCTGTGTGTAGCGCCCTGTCTTGCGTACATGAGCACAAGTTCTACCCGGTCTTCGTTGTTAGATTCGACGCCATTCTGGGCTGAAATAAAAAAAGTATTTGAGTATTTATACTGGAGTACGAACTACTGTACAGTATCACGGATACGCATGTACGAGTTAAGTTGATATTCATTTTAAGTATTTACCATTTGTTGTATTTATGTATTAAAATAAATATTTTCCTATGGATCCAGACTTTTGGCCCACCTGTATATATATATATAAAATATATATTTGCAGCTACCGCTTATCCTGTGGACACACCTACCGCACGCACTGATATATATATATATATATATTGAGAGAGAGAGAGAGAGAGAGAGAGAGAGAGAGAGAGAGAGAGAGAGTTTAAAAAAACACAATATCCATACTAAATCTATAAAATTGTAGAACTTCCCAAGCAATAAAGATATTTTTTAAGATACACAGGTCTTTCGAAGAGACCTTTTTCTTCAGGTTTAGTTTTTGACTAGGTCCCGAAGAAGAGTAGCTATCTCTTTCAAAGACTTGCCAACTTAAAAATATTTTTATTTTCTTAGCAAGTTTTCCAATTATACCTCGTTAACCTCATTGCTCTTCCGTGTAATGGTCTCTCTTCACACGAAGGTCAAGCTGGTGGCCCCGCCTCTAGGTCTGGCTTGGTTGAGGAGCAAGTTGCTTTCTTGCGCTCTCCACCGCCACATAGCCATGTACACCCGGCTCATCTGGTACCATCCTGAGCCAGGCATCTAGTCTTCTCTTGAAGACTTCAACTTTGACCCCTGTAACGTTTCTGAGGTCCTTTGGAAGATGGTTAAAAAGTCTCGGCCCCCTGACAACCAAGCTATTTTCCTTTAGTATTGAGAGAGGTCCTTGTCGGGTCTTTATTTGAGAACAGTACACCATCCTGCCTTTCCTATTTTCAGTGTTGTTTGAAGAGTAATTGGGCTTAGTTTGAGGCTTGGTACCACTTTTTCGATAATTTTCAATATGTAGATTATGGTGTACCTCTCCTTCTTTCTAGGGAGTACAGAGTTAGTTTGCGTAGTATTTCCCAGTAGTTGAGATCTTTACAACCATCAATCTTTGCTGTGAAATGTCTCTGAGTTTCTTCTAGTCCATTAGTTTCTTCCTTTTTATGGGGACGTTAAGACTGAGCAGCATCCAAGTTTGGTATAATCAGTGTTTTTAACAGAGGAATAATTTACTGACCTGTCCTTCTTCTGAACGTTCTTAGTACCTGTCCCGCGACTCTTTTTCTTTATTTATAGCTATCTGATTTTGTATTTCGAATTTCGCATCATTGGTCATTCTTACTCCTAGATCGATTGCTTACGTGCTTCTCTGAATTTCTGTCTATCTGGAGCATAATATGCAGCCTGTTTAAGGTCCTCATTTCTACCATATCTCAAGAGCTGAAATTTCTCGGTGTTAAATGTCATGTTATTGTCTTCTGACTATTTGTATATTTTGTTCGTGTCCCTCTGCAAGGCCTCCACTTCATTTACATCGCTGATTTTTCTGCTGATCTTTGTATCGTCTGCAAAGGATGTTACTATACTGTTGCTGTTTACTCCGCTGTCTATGTCTGTTAGCATGATAATGAAAAGGAGTGAGGGCCAGTACTGTAACCTTGTGTACTGAGCTGCGTACTTCCGATTCTGATGATAATATACCTTGAAATATGTCGACCTGCAGACGTTCTCTGAGGAAGTTGTAGATCCATTTTCCCACTTTCGCTGTTATTCCCATATATTTCATTTTATGTGCTATTATACCATGATCACATTTGTCGAAAGCTTAGCAAAATCCGTGTATATGACATCGTAGTTGTCATTGCCTTCCAATGCATCTAGGATATTGTTGTAGTGTTCTATTAGTTGTGTACGCATGATCTACCTGATCGGAATCCGTGCTGATTTTCTTTGAATCTTTCCAGTGTCTCGAAGAAATTGTAAATTTTCTCTCTAACTATTCTTCCAAATAATTTGGTGACGGGGGACGTCAATGACACTGGTCTATAGTTTTCTTGCTTGAGATCTGTCCCCTCCTTTATATATAGGGACAATGTTTGCTCTTTTCAAGATGCTCGGTATTTCCCCAGTGTCTAGGGATCTTCTCCATATCCAGTATAAAGGTGTAGCTATTTCATTTTTACAGTTTTAATCAATAATGCGTTCCAGTTGTCTGGACTGCAGCTAAATGTGGTTTCATTTGTCCTATCACTCTCGCTACATCTTCTGGGGTAAAATCAAAGTCTGTTATACATTCTCCTTGCAATTTCTCTTCAAAGAATGCATTTATGTCAGGTATCGCTTTGTCACTTTTTGGGGTACTCAAAACTGATTCACAGTGGGCTCTCAATGTTCCAGATATATATGAAATGAAAATGAAAATGACCAGGTTAGCTGTCGTTTTAGATTGGTTCATTATGTCCCACGTGACCAATTTCGGCCATTCACGATCTTTGGAAACAAATTTCGCCTTGTCGAAAACACTGGTGACCGCGAGAAGCTTAATATTTACCATATAATATATATATATATATATATATATATATACGAGTGTGTGTATATATATATATATATATATATATATATATATCAGGGTTCACAAGTGTCCTTATTTCCAGGAACAAATTTGTTCTTATTTCCTAATTTTTCAATTTTTCATTTCATCTGGCTATCAGAAAAAATGTTAATGATATATTCTGATAGCCACATGAAATGAATAGTTGAAAAATTAAGAAATAAGAACAAAGTTGTTCTTAGAAATAAGGACACTTGAGAACCCTGATATATATATATATATATGTTACGCCCCGTTTGTGTAATTGCTCAATTCATGAACTGAGCAATATAAGTGCCTATTTCATGAAATGGGCAACTTCCTGCCCATTACATGAAATGGATATAATATTGCCCAGTTCGTGAAATGGGCGGAATTTTGCTTGCCCATTTCATGAAATGGGCATCTGTATGAAGGAAAATTAAAATTTCGACTCAATCATTTATTACAAAAGTAAAACATTAAAAAGAGAAGGCAAGTGATAATGATTAGTCCACATTCCCACAGGATTTGTGACTGTGACAGGCGCTGTTGCAACGAAGATTATTTTTCAAACATAAACATCGTTTAGTTAGACAATTACTTCTACAATGGCACCTCCTGAACCCTTGTCTTCTACAAACAATTTGTAGTTTAACGATTTCGCGAATGTTTAGTTTGTTTGAGGGAATATCACTAGATTTAAGACCATTATAGTGAACAGATTCAAACTGATTCCTTGAAAGTTTACCACTTATTACTCCGACTTTTGTTCGTACTGTGTAGCCACCGTCGTCTTTAGCAAGAATTATACCTATTATATTAGGAGGATCACGTTTACTATGATCAAATTGAGATACTGTAACTGCTACATTATGACCAACGTCGACCACTGGCAACCTTTTTTTACTTCGCGTCAACATTTTTTATGCTTGTAGCACTATGCCCTCATGAGCTTTTTGTCGTGCGAGTACAGCAGGGTGTACAGCAGGATCGTCTTGTGATACGTCCTTAGATGATACTTGCAGCACGGTTGTTTCATGCGCAGGCGAGTGGTCTGGCTCCAGCGGTGGTGGTGCAGGTGTTTCAGCAATATTTTCTTGTGCTGGCAATGTTTAGGCGTTGCAAATGGGCAACTTACTGGCTATTACATGAAATGGGCATTTATATTTCCCAGTTCATGAAATGGGCGGAATTTTGCTTACCCATTTTGTAGAATTGTATAAGATTTTAAAGGTCATACACTGATTGCCCATTTCACGAAATGTAATGGGCTGTAATTGCCCATTTCATGAAATAGGCAATTATATTGCCCAGTTCATGAATTGGGCAATTACACAAACGGGGCATAACATATATTATATATATATATATGTATATATATATACACACACCTCAAAATTGTCAGATTCCATTACAGAGGTAGGAAACTGGGTAAAAGATCTACAGTACATTCTCCAACCCCAAATATTTTTTCTCTGTGGTGATTTATGAAATATAAACGGATAGGAAAACATATATGTATACACCAGGACTAGGGGCTCACGTGAAGACCAGAGCAGGTAAAAATGCTACGAGCTCCAGTTGATGAATTTGTGTTAACACAAGAAATAAGAGAAAACACAAGAAAAAACAACTGCCTACATTTGGTATTCATAAACAACAGCACCCTAATTGATAACGTAGAAATATCCCCAACTATAAAATCGGATTACAATATTATTGAAATAACAACCAATATAAAAGCAACAAGAAAGGAAAGAACATGAACAACAGAAAGAAGCAATTCGAAATTTTTAATTTTCACTCCAAAAGCTAAAAAGCTATAAATTGGGAAGATGTTGCATCCAGCAGGGAAGTAATTGATTGGAAAACCATCTTCGAGGCCAAGACAACGGAAGAGATGCTAATGACCTTTGAGGAGAAGACGCTGGAAATTGTGGAAAGACATGTCCCAAAAATAGAACAAAGAGGAAAGAGAAGCAGGTTTCGAAAGACAAAAAGAGGTCATTGTTCCGAAAGAGAGAAAGAGTGACTGCAATTAACTGTAAAGATAACAACATCAGAAAAATATTAAATGATAAAGCAGAGTAACGATTGCGTCATAGAGGAACTAACTGAGAAGCATACAAAAAAGAAGACTACGACGCTATAGAAGCGATAAAGGTTAATTTAAAGTACCTCTATAATTTTTCAAAAAGGAAGTCGAATAACCACACGCCTATCGGACCTTTGAAAAACGAAAACAGTGCTTTATCTGATGATTTAACAGAAGTATCTGAAATATTAAGATCTCAGTACGAATCATCTTTCAGTATCCCAAAAACTGACAAACTGATATGCGACAGAAAGCGGTCTTTCAAGAAGAACTACAAGGGGAAAGTATAACGAACTTCGACTTCACGACAGATGATATTACACAAGGTATAGGGAAACTAAAAGCACACTCAGTCAGGTGAACTGGCATTTGAATGCTATACTTTATATTTAAATTAATTTATTTTCGTAATCCCTTTCCCTTTATTATTCTGATGTATTCAAAATTCGTTCAATATAAACCTTCAATAATTATTATTTTAGAACGATGTTGTATAAAGATGATCACATCGTTATCAAATTACATCATTTTTAATTTTATTTTCTCATTATTAGACACTAAAAAACCTTAATCTCTTAATAAAATTAATATTTAATTTCTTATTTCGAAATTGAATTTATATCGACTTGAACTTTATTAAAAATAAAAATTATTTAAAAATAATAAAACTTAGCAACATCATTTCATTTTTAAAATATTGCATGTACTGTATATTATGACACATAAGAGTGGGTTTGAGCCCGTATTTATCTGTATGTGTGTGTGTGTGTGTGCTCGGGGACGCGCGAATTATAACTTATTCATTTAAAGAGTAGATAACTATGATGCAGTACACTGACAGTATATTACACTACATGAATGATAGTGTGAGGCGTATAGTACACTCTTTTTCGTGTGTATATGTGTGTGTGTTGTGTGTGTGTGTGTGTGTGTGTGTGTGAGCGCGCGCATGCGCAAGTTGTAATTCTTTTTCGTCCAAAGCGTGGGTAAATCTGATGCAATCATTTGTAGTAAATAGAATTATTGGCGAAAGAATGTTATTTGGCGAAATGTAATAGGCTAATCATGGAATAATTATAAGATAATGAAGTAAGTTTGGAAACGAGTGCCTCTCATGTAGCAAATACGTTTATATAAAATTTAGAGAGAGAGAGAGAGAGAGAGAGAGATTTACAAGGTCAAGAGGAAACCTCAAAGACTTTTCTGTCCACTCGGAGAGGTTCCTGTTATTAAATTAGTGCATATTTTAATTATTCCCGCAGAAAACTGGATAGAAAAGTATTGGTCTCTCTCTCCCCATCCTCCGGTCCTTCCCTGCTAGAGACGGGTAAAGAAAAAGGTTGAAGAAAATACCATGAAAAGTATCCAAGGAAATTATTTTACAGGAAAGAAGAGAATATATAAACTAGCTATGCTATGCCAAATTATGCTATGCACACACTGAAGTCGTACACTAGAGAACATGGTTGTATAAACTAGCATAATAATCTATTTGTGCTAATCGTATATTAACGACTTGGTATCGTCACAAAAACCTCGAACATATGTTTTGATTTTATACAAAATATTTACAACTCTATTTACCAAGGTATCGGGCCAACGAAGACCCCATGGCCCGCTCCAGGCAGTCCCAAAAGGATTAATCAAACTCGCCATGTCTACACCCATGTACGCGCGAAGCCATCACGCTGGCAAGGTGATGAAATGCTTCTCAAGAAAGGGGTTGAAACAAGAATTGAGAAAGGAATTTAGATTCTTTGCACCATGCCCTCACCCCCTCACATGCACTCAGCCACCCAAGAGAAGGAAGAGAAAAAAAAAGAAATAGGGACGGCAGAAACACAACTTTGCCTCACCTAATCCATGCCATACATATTTTTTTTAGTTTTTGTTCGCAAGGAAACTATGTATTTCTACAAAATACTTATTAATTATTAACCCTTCATTAGTTGCCTGGGAAGATATAATACTGTTTCTTACATTGTGTTGGATCATATTGACTCCACGCTACTAATGAAGGGTTAACAAGGCAGGCAAGTGTGTGAGCGTGTTTTCTGTAATTGGATGTCTGTGATATCTATGTGTCAGCCAACTCTTTGAATGTGTGCGCCGATTTCATCTTGGGTCTCCCGCCGTGAAAGGTGTTTATGCTGCAAGTGATATAATGAGTTGTTCATACTTCGCGGTGTTTTGCTACCACGAGAGTTGAGAAAATCTCTTTCCGATGAGGAATATCAGTAGGAGGTCCCTGTATCTATCTCTTATGGAGAATGAAAGTGTTTCCTGGGTGATCACCCTTTTGTTGCTACGGCGAATTCAAGAGTCTCCCAATAAGAGATGTTTATGAGCCAAGTGATAAAAAATGAGTTGCTCGATGGTTGATTGTACTATGTGGGGCACAATGCAACCAGAGATGTCTTTCTAAAGTTGGGGGAGGACTAAGTGTAATAGTAAATGTTTAAACAAACTCCTGCGGGGTTACGTTATAATACTATTTTCAAAAAACTTATTTAATCGATCCTCAAGTGATGTTATATGTAGGAACAGTCTTAAACCCTGAGTGTATTCAGAACTTTGTCCAGACTATTTTTAAACATATTTACACTTTGACTTGAAAAACCTCCGAGCGAAGTTGGTTCCAGATATTAACTATTTTATAGGAGAAAAAATTACCGCAGATGGATATACTAAATATTTTAAGTTCCAATTTAAAACCATTATTTCTTGTCGGATTGGTATTAAATGAGAACCTTGCTTTTATCCTTTCCAAACATTCTATATCCTTCCTAAGAGAGAGAGAGAGAGAGAGTTACAAGGAGCTACAAGGAAAAGAAGTACCTCAAAAGGCCTTGCGGCCTACACCGACGAGGTACCAATGACAACGGGTGCCAGGAAAAATTTGATACACCTTCAAATAGTGTGCAAGATTCGGTCTAACATTTTCTTGAACTGATCCACAGAGGAACTGTTCACAACTTCTGAAGGTAGCCTGTTCCGCGTGTCACAGATCTTATAGGTAAAGTAATTCACATACACATTAGTGCTAAACCGTTTCAAATCCAACTTCCAACCATTGTTGTGAGTTGAGTTATCATTTAAACTAAATGTGCTTCTGAAATCGACATCGTCGAACCCGTGTAAGAGCTTGAAAACCTCGATGAGTTGACTACGCAGCCTCCGAGTTTCCAGCGAAAACAAATTCAGGGGGTGTAAGCGTCGATTTTACCCCATATGGTTAACGGAAGGGATTAACTTTGTGGCCCTCGCCTGGACTCGCTCCAGCCTGTCAATATCTTTCTTTAAGGTGGGCGACCAGAACTGCACAGCATACTCCAGGTGCGGGCGAACAAGGGAATTGTACAGAGAGAGCATAATCTCCTTGTTCCGAAATCGAAATTGCCTCCTGATATAACCCAACAGCTTCTGGGCTTTCTTTTCCACCTCTACGCACTGTTTGGTAAACTTAAGGTCGCTGCTAATTAACACACCCAAGTCCTTTACCAAATCAGTGGCCTCGATATTACTCCCGAACATGGAGTAGCCCGACTTGGGATTGGCGTAGTCAATGTGCATGACCTTGCATTTACCCAAGTTAAACGACATTTGGCATTTTTCGGACCACTCTCCTATCCTACGTAAGTCCGCACGCAGGTGCTCGATCGCTCCGGGCGTCCCAACATTGGCCCCAAGCTTGGTGTCATCAACGAATTTGGCGATCCTACTGACGATGCCAGCGTCGATATCATTTATGTAAATGATAAACAACAGTGGCCCCAAAACGGAACCCTGAGGAACCCCACTAGTGACCGAGGACCAACCCGAGCTAGCCCCTTTCATTACAACTCTCTGCCGCCTATTCTTCAGCCAGTTTCCAATCCAGCTACCTACTTCCCCATCGATACCCAGCGCGCGGACTTTGGCCATTAGCCGGCGGTGAGGTACCTTATCAAAGGCTTTCTGAAAGTCGAGATAAAGTATATGAATCGCCCTACTCTTATCGTACTCACTCCACATGACGTGGAAAAACTCGAGCAAGTTGGTGAGACACGACCTATGCCGTCTAAACCCATGTTAGGAATCCTGAAGAAGCTAGTAGGAATCCAAATGGTCAACGATCCTATACGCTATTATCCCCATTAATAATAATTTACCTACAACCGAAGTGAGACTAATGGGACGATAGTTCCCTGGACTTTTGTAATCCCCTTTCTTAAGGATAGGGGTCACGTTGGCTTCCCTCCAGTCACCAGGCACCTGGCCCATCTCCAACGATTTGTTGAAGACTGTAGCCAGGTGAGGAGCCACCTGGTCGCGCACTTCCCGCAAGACTCTGGGGAGGAACTGGTCTGGCCCAGGAGCCTTAAAAGCGTTCAGTTTGTCTATTCTATCGGCAACGTCTATCGCGGTACACTAAACACTATTCAGGCCAGCACCGTCGTTCCTGACGCCTGACTCGGGGATGACGCGGGTGTCCTCCCTGGTGAACACTCCCGCAAAGTATTTATTCAGCACATTAGCGATGTCCGCGACGGAGGTCCTAATGGGCTTTCTACTATTAACATAATTGAAGGATTCCTTAGGGTTCCCCTTGCAGAGGTTTGCCACCCGGAGTTCTTCGTTACGTTTGGCTAGCCTAACCTTGAGAGAGAGAGAGAGAGAGAGAGAGAGAAGTTTTGTATTTTCGAGTTACCCAATCAGGAAGACTGTTCTAGTTACGACCAATCAGAGAGAGGAATACACCCTCCAAATCAGGGGTTCCCAAACTTCTGAGCTTGTCGACCCCTTGGTGAACTTATAAAGTTATCATCGACCCCTAACCAAAATTCTAAATATTTAAAATAATTTTAAATGAAATGAGGTCAAGAAACATCAAAATATAATCAATATTTATTAATCATTATAGTTATACAATTACCATTATTAGTAATTAAGTGAAAATTAATAACTGCTAAATACCTTTACAATTAAATCTTCTCTAATGAGATGGATGGGCCTGATGGGCATTAACAAGAGCATGAACATTAGGCTGTAGGTTTGAGAGTTTGAGCCTTAAGTCACCGTGCTCATCGATGTTAAGCCTAGAACTTAAGCCTAGACCCCTAGAACTTTATCGAACCCCTATCGACCTATAGATCTTTATCGACACCCTGCACAGTCCCATCAACCCCAGGGGGTCGATAGTGACCACTTTGGGAACCCCTTCTCCAAATGTTTTTGGACTGCTGTTTTTATTGTTAGAGCATGTCGGAGATAGCCAGACTTTATTTTGCTGTTAGAAAGAAAGATGTGCTTGTTTGCATCTGTGTTACAGACAGACCCACTACTGTAATTCTGTAATCATGCAAATTTAATTTTCTCTCTCTCGCGCTCGCGCGCAAGCGTGTGTGTGTGTGTGTGTGTGTGTGTGTGTGGCTGTTTAACCTCCTCCGTAACTGCAAAGATCGTATGATGGAGGGGACCTTCAGCTTTGCGTGGGATCAGAACTACGGGTCACTACATCATCTGGTCGCAAATGACGGTCATCCATCCAACGATTGTACCCAGTTGAAAGGTTAAGAAAATAAAATTTACAGATATAACTCATCTTTCAACCCACCGTTTATTTCGTTCAAATTGATTAGAAGTCTTTCAAGGCGTGAGTCGCAATAATGAAAAACCTGCAAACTACAGGGTGTCCCATAAATCTCTTTATCCCCTTGTCATATGTATATATACACGAGTGTATATATATATATATATATATATATATATATATATATATATATATATATATATATATATATGAGGATCAGGGGTAAAGGTTACTTTTAGTACACCCTTTAGATTATTAGCTAAACAAAGAATAAAGAAAGCAATAGGAATCATTGAATCAATATTTTCCTTTATTTTTTAAAATACAACATGTATAGTAAGTACATAGTTAGATGGATAGATATACCACGTAGATATGAATAGATAGATAGGACCACCTGAAGATCAGGGTCCCCATGTATTCTTGTTTTTTGCTTTACAGTACCAATATAGTAATAAATTAAATTGAATGTCCGGTTAGGTCAACTGTGCGCCCTTGACGATTGGTTAGGTTAAGTCGTGAAATTTTCGTTAGTTTTAACGAAGATATCATTTGGTAATTGAGGCTGGTGGTCCTGATCTTCAGGTGATCCGATAGATAAGCAGATAGATATAGATATAAATAGATAGATAAATAGATAGAGTTCGTCTCTGGATTTAGTCTCTTGTAACCACGCCCTCGTTAAACTTATTGAAGTTAGTCTATACCAGATTTCTAAAGTAAATTAAATTACCATTAATTTCTGAGTAATTAATTACTAATTTCAATTACTTCTAAATTTGCTGTAATAATTTCTTTACAATTTAAAATGAAATTACATTTTTAAAGATCTTTCTTACATTAATTATGCCATTATATTATATACAGTGCTTTATCATAACTTTACTTTAAAAATCTGGGCATACTTTCTTATTTACAGCCTGGTGTTTTAGTATAAAGCAAAACGTACCTCGCTTCATTCCTTGAGATATAATTTGTAACAGTGAATAGGTAATTTTGTTTAAACATTATCGTTTAACGACAAATGCTTTCAATGGATTTCAAGCTTTGGACGTTTTCCAGTTTATGTGCCGTTTTCTACAGTACATTACATACAGCATAGTAAACATTTATAGTGTAGTGACGAAAGTTATAATGTGGGTTAGGTTAGGTTACGTTAGGTTAGGTTAGGTTAGGTTATCAAGAACTCATTTTTGATCACTCATTTTTGATCTGAAAAGAAGCAAAAATAAATTATATGAAAAACGGTACACAAACTGGAAAAGGTCCCAAGCTTTTATATGAGAAACTGGAAAGTAATTCACTTGGTTTAAAACTTTAAAGAAATAATTTTAAGTGTAACTAAATTACTTCAGAAAGAGTGCAATTTAATTACTTTCTAAACACAGTAATCGTAATTGTAATTTAATCAGTTTTAACAGTAATTTTTACGACATTACATATTTGCAAACCCTACCGATTTGAAGGCTATACAAATTTGCAACATGCAAATAATATCAGTAGTATGCCCGCAAAATGGACGAGTGCAAGAATGTCGCAATGCAATATCGAGTAATTAGGCAAGATGTTGCAAACGGGTGATGCAAGTTGGTGTGCAACAAGGGGAGGGGGATTGTTGCAAGTTGTTGTGCACCAAGGGGGAGGAATGTTGCAAGACGCTATGCAACACAGGGGGAATGTTGCAAGAGCAAAAAGGGGTTATGCAACTTGGAGGCGGAGTTAGCCCCCAAGGGAAAAAGAGAGGAGAATGAGAGAAAGGAAGAGAGGTGTTCGCCTGGCGGGAGCCAAGCGCATATTAAGACTTCAGCCGAGCGGCCGTTGCCTTAATATGTTCCTAATCAGCCAGTTCGTTTATTTGGCTTAGTTGCCAGATTGTGCTGTTTATTTAATTAAAACATATATTCTGGCTTAATCAGCCAGTTGGCTTAGAAGGCTGAGTTGCCAGTTTGCGCTATTTATTTAATTAAAGCATATATTCTGGCTCTCCGCCAGTTGGCATAATCCATCAGTAGGCTTAGAAGGCCTAACCAAGCCAGTTGGTATAATTAAATAATAATAATAATAACGTTTACATATACCACCAAAGAATTAAATAAAACACCACCACATCACTCAGTTTATTTAGACGAATTATTGGATTGGCACAATCCTAGTCGGAGGTGTACGTGCATTTGTGTACGTTTGTCACCGTCAGCTGACTTAAACCGCCAGTTGGCATAACCCGCCAGTTGACTTAGAAGGCCTAACCAGCCATTTGGTATAAATAATTAATAATAATAATAAAAACGTTTACATATACACCCAAAAAAATTAAAAAAACATCATCACATCACTTTATTTAGACAAATTATTGGATCCATTTGCACGAAATATAAGGAAATTAAATATACATTCCTACACAAGCGAAGGAATATATGCATAAAAAATAATAATAGCATAAGAACTACGAACGAGGAGTATATACATAATAAAAATAATAATATACAAACCCGGACCTATCCAAATTGTTCATTCTAATGAAAGTCAAGCGTGCCACGCCACCTTAGACCTACAGTTTAACGTTGAATCCGAACCACGTCTAAAATAAAATGTTAAAACAAGCCTTAACACAATAAAATCTAATTTCAGAATAAAAAAATTTTAAGCAGCCTAACCAAACAAAATATTACTCTGGAGCGGAATAAGACGGTTTACCGAGAATAACAGAATCACCTTGTGAAAATAATATTTATCATTTACTACAGAAATGCTCATTCCGTCGAAGGTCAAGCTTTTCACCCCGTCCTAGACCCACAGTTTAACGAAGAATACTATTACAAAAGATCTATTTGGCCTGGTGAAGTAGTGAGTTGACTTCCTTTACTCTCCATCTCTCAGGCACACCCGGATCATCTGGGATCTTCTTTTCTATTTCATGGAATTTCAGATCCTCCCCTTTTCCGTACAGTAACCGTTGAATTTTATCAGTGTCAAGCTTCATATAAAAACTATGCAACATCTTCTAAAACTTACTACATCATTACCCCTAGCCCGTCCTTCATGCATTAAAAAAGTTCTACTTTATTGGCAACCTTTGTTTAGCATCCCCCCTGATTGTTCATCCCGGCGAAGGTCAAGCGTGTCATTCCACCTTAGACCTACAATTTAACGTTGAATCCGAACCAAGTCTAAAAAAAATTTAAAACACTCCTTAACACAATAAAATCTAATTTCAGGATAAAAAAAAAAATTTAAACAGCCTAACCATACAAAACATCACTCAGATTTGTCCTGCAAATGAAAGAAAGAAAAAAATAAACAACAATCAGCCCGCCTATAAAAATATAAAAATTGATGTATATATATATATATATATATATATATTATATATAAAGTAAAAAAACAAATTAATTTATCGAAAGAATTTACGAAAACAAGAACTCTATTTCAATTAAACAATTTTTTTCTTTTATAACAAATTTTGCTTATTTTGAAGTCTCACACAATTTATATACGGCAAGCGTAATAAACTTAAACAGTCCGAATTTGACCGTGTATAAATTAGTGTCTTTAACGATTATTTTTCGACTATAAACCTTTAAATTAACTTAAAATTATAAAGCGAACTAAAACTTCAAAGCGATGCCTGTAAATCCATTATTTACATCCAGTCAAAAAAATAATATTAAAAACTCGAATAGATTCTGGAAAATTTTGCTACTTCTTTATTGAATGTCTTAGAATGCTCTACTATATATATATATATATATATAATATATATATATATAATAATATATATATATATATTACCTAAAAATGCGTCACCATACAAAAACATTTTAAACTTTGCCGTATAAAAATCAACGCGAAAAGGAAACAAACAACTCTCGAATTCCGACTCTAATTCTGACTCCACATTATTACGGCTTCGACAAGACGACTCAGATAAATTTTGAGTCAAAGCGGTTTGGAAATCTAGACTCCAACGAGAAGAGAAAAAACATTTTGACCGCGAAAATTACAAAAATGCTCGCTATGAGAAGAAATTTTGAAAATGATGGGTACCATCTGGAAAAACAGTTACAATGATTTGATAAGGAATGAGAATCGAAATTTCCCTGCAAATGGGTAACACAATGCATGTTGCTATTTAAATAATCGAACCAGAATATTTATTAATGCCATAATACGGGTAACAACAATTTTGACCGAAATATAAGGTAACGTGGGAAAGCCCTTATATTTATATAAAGGAACACCGCTTGCCACAAAAATGTAGTAATTAAGACCTTTTAACCTTTCTTATGTTGCTTCTTAATACTATTTTCTCTTTCTTTATTCCAGTTCTCTTTATCCTTCATTATTCTCTTTACACTCGCTTCGCTGTACTTTATAAATACGTGTAGACGTGACCGAGTGGAGTCCATTATAATTTGAACCGGGCATGGGGGACTGGGGGATTAATATATACCCGATTAATACTTTACTAACTTTATTTATACCGAAAGCACTTTTAGATAAATGGCGTAATGCGAGGGGGAAATTAACGTTAACTTTGCCGGAGAGAGACGTAATACTATTCTAAATTTACAACTACATCGCAACACAAAAAAACACCTTCTTAAGCCTAAGGCCGTCCGATGACTGAAGGGCATTTCTGACCAGCACAGACAATCACGAGCTAAACACATTTTTATTCACACTCCGTCTAATTCTGCGTATTGTCAAAAACATTTAAGATGTAGAAGATTGGGATCTCTCCAACAATAAAGAATTATGAAATGCTTCGATATATATATATATATATATATATATATATATATATATATATTTAGGGTGATTCAATATGGGGGTAAAATTTTTTTTTCTATATTTTAATGTGTTCAACCCTTTAAATGGTTCATTTCAGCATAAAACCAACTATCCTAAAATATTTTAGCAAATTTTTAATTTTTAGGGGTTGCTACCAGCAATTAAAAATTTACAGAACGACTCAAATTGTCAAATTTTTCCACACCACCCAGGGGGTACAGTACAAGGCGCATTACTTTTTTTAATGTGGAAAGCTCCCCCGTAGGTCTTACCATAACCACAAGCATGCATAATAAAACTAGCATGATATTTGAGACATTAGCTGTCCTTACTTCATCAATGTTTCTTTCTTTCTATCAGGGTAAACAGCCCTGTAGTTTTTCACTGCTTGTAGCAAGAATTGTTTTTGATCTTCATCATGTGTTAGTATTTTATTATATTCATCCATTAATTTTATTCCTCTTTCCGCTATATCATTCACGACTTTCCACTGTTTGATAGATTTCTTAGCGGAGTTATACTCATCATTATGCCATTCTTTAGCATCTTTGAGTAAAAATTTTGAACTAAATTCTGTTATTGTAAAGAATCTTTGAGTATTTGATGACAAAATCTTCTAATTTCTTCGTTGGAATAAGTGCAGGATCTAGAAAAGCCCGTTTTGCAGGAAGAGTTTCTGTTGTATTTTGCAAGGCCTTTACAATTGTTTTTCGTTTCAGTAGGCACTTCATCATCATAAAAGGCCAAGGCTACCAGTTCTGATAGGTACCAGAGGTGAACTAACAGTTTTTTAATAGCAACAAATGCAATTGTGTCATTTATTTGTTTGTAGACTACAAGATTCTGTAATAATTCCAGAGCAAGACGAGGAGCGCAAGATGGCACAGGAACTGTAAACCATGCCTTTACATATAACCGAGTAGCAAATAGACAGATGTCTTTTAGTCCTTTTTTGTCTTTTACTGAAATTTTGAACTGAGATTTGAACATAAACATTTTTAATGAATATGTAATTTTGGCCATCCACCTAGCCCGATGAAGTCCCGCTGAATGTTTAAATTTGATTCCACCTTTTGGTTCACCTCCCAAAAAAATAATTGTTAACTGCAATAGTTCTAGGTAATCGTCTCTTGGTTGGAATGTATCTAGTTGATTTGTTGCAAATATAATTATGTCATCTTTGATGTCATGAATATTTTCGTAGATATCTGGATCTGATAATGCTGTTTCGTAGTCCTCCTTATTAATGCTTGACCATTTTTCTCTGAACTTCTTAAAAAGGACTATATCTGGGCCAGAAGATGGTGATAAAGACTTTGAAACAACAGCTTCCAGCATAATTTCAAATATATGGTGTCGACATGCCAGCCACAATAAATCGTTGTCGAATTTTTGTTCTAGAAGAATAGCTGCACCATTTCTAGGACCAGTATTGGCTGGCGTTGTACAGTATTGAAACACATGCATTTTATTTGTTCGCAGATGTCCCATTCAAGCGATGTCTGATTGTTTGCATTAAAAAGAGACGCATTTCTGTCACTCAATTTTGCAACATCAAGACTTCCTAATAATTTATCATCAAACAATTTTCTACGTTTGCCAACCTTACTTTTCCATGTTGAAGGTTGTGCAGCCCAGAAACCAGATTCATCACTTTTACTCTCCTCTGATTCTGATTCTGATGATGTACTGGTGAGTATGACAGCCTCTTCACTCTTCTTTCTTTTGATCTCTTCTTCTGCTTTCCTCTTTTCATAACGTTGTTGCTTTTCTGCTGCTCTTTGCTCTTTTTTAGCAACAGCCTTATCAATGGTACCCATTTTTCCATGACGTCCTTTCTCACGTTGCATTTTCAAGAATTTCTTATCCTCTTCTATTTTTATAAGCTGCATAGCATTCTCATGAGCAATGTCAAATAAGTTTTCCAGTTTATCTTTCCATTTTTCTTCTTTATTATTTAAATTTTGTGATTTTTCAATTTGTTTGCTTTGTTTTTCTTAAGCAGCTGTCATTCCTTCAGTATTCCTTGAATTCTATCTACTACATGTATTCTTTGTTTTGCTGGTATTCCTGCTTTTTTCCAAACTGCTAGCACATCATCTGCAGTAGAGCAGCATGATTCTCTAATGTCTTGCTTTTTAATATTTCTGTAGTGCATGAAGAGGGCCATCATTTCCTTCTCTGATGGTAATACGGATGTTTTTAGTACTGCAGAGGGCTGCCCAATTAGCCATACTTCAGTTTCTTTTCTTGTAGAACTTCTCCTAAATGAGCAATTGGGTGATGGTGAGTTAGGCCCAGCTTCCATAATCGATTAATTGGTATCAAAATTACGAGTTCCAAGCAACAATTAAAAGCAAGCTAGTATATAAACCATTAATTAAAAATTCTGAAATATAAACAATTAAACATAAAATCATAAGTTGTAAAAAAACAAATTGAAAAAGAGGGAAACTTTGACGCCTGGTAGCACATAGTAAATTTTATTTAAATTCACCAAATTTGGCATACACTACTTTTTTGTCATAGGGAACAAAAATACAGGTTGAACAATTTAAAAAAAAAACTTTGATTTTTTGGAATCACCCTAAATTATATATATATATAAGATCTACTAAGTCCTTTTTCATCCGGTAGTTAAAAGATATATTCATTTTCACTTGTTCAGTCTCATTTGTTTAAGGTTCAAAATTGAGTGTCAAACGCGATGCAAGAGAGCATTTCCTTCCTCCACCAAGCGGCCATGTGTGGCGGAGAGCGCAAGAGAGCAAGTCGCTCCTCCACCAAGCAAGGCCTAGAGAGGGGCTCACCTAACCGGCCCTAGCATAACCTAACATATGTTAGCATAGCCTAACCGGGCGTAATATAACCTAACCTGGCGTAGACTAACCGGGACATAATACAGCTTAGCCTAACTTAGCCTAACCTAACCTAGCATAGCCTAACCGGCGTAATATAAGCTAACGCAGCGTAGCCTAACCGGGACATAATATAACCTAACCTATCCCAGCCTAATCGGGTATAAATCAACTTAAAGGGCATGCATCAGACAAAGACCAGACGCAGAGCTCAACCCAAATGATGCATATAATTATCCTAGCTCTTGTATTATTATATTATTATTATTATTATTATTATTATTATTATTATTATTAACACACACACACACACATATATATATATATATATATATATATATATATATATATATAAACATGCAAGCAAAGCCCCCAATAGTGAAATATATACTCTAGCGTAACCTAACCTAGCCTAACCTAACGTAACCTAGCATAGCCTAACTGGGACATAATATAACCTAACCTAGCGTACCCTAACCTAGCATAGCCTAAACGGGCGTAATATAGCCTAACCTAGCATAGCCTAACCGGGCGTAATATAGCCTAACCCAGCATAGCCTAACTGCGACATAATATAACCTAACGCAACCTAACCGGGCAGCCTAACCAGCTTCCTAAGGGCCTCAGGAAGCCTGAGGGGTTAAAGTTGAAGTATTCAGGAGAAGACTAGACTGTTGGCACAGGACGGTACCAGATGAGTCAGGTGTACCTGGCGATGTGCGGTGGAGAGCGCAAGAGGGAACTCGATCCTCCACCAAGCCTGGACTAGAGACGGGGTCACCTAACCGGCCCTGGCATAACCTAATCTAACCTACCATAGCCTAACCGTGCGTAATATAACCCAACCTAGTTTAGATTAACCCGGACATTGTATAGCCTAACCTAACCTAGCCTAACTTAGCCTAACCTAGCATAGCCTAACCAGGCGTAATATAACCTAACCTAGCGTAGCCCAACCGGGACAGAATATAACCTAACCTAACGCAGCCTAACCGAGTATAAATCAACTTAAAGGGCGTGAATCAGACAAAGGTCAGACGCAGAGTTCAACCCAAATGATCCATACAATTATCCTAACTCTTGTATTATTATTATTATTAACACACACACACGCACAAATATATATATATATATATCGATGCGCCTCGGTGGTGTAGTGGTTACCGTCGCTGATTACGAATCCATCGTCCCCGGGTTCGAGACCCGACGGTAGCCGGCGCGCAGCAAAACCCAGCTGTTCATCCTTACACACAATAAAGAAAGTGGTTGGTAGATAAATGCGTACCCTAGGTGGCCTAGTGGTTTAGACGCTGGGCTATTGATCGGGTGTGGTTCGGATTCCACGTTAAACTGTGGGTCTAAGGTGGAGTGAAAAGTTTGACCTTCGTCAGAATGAACAATTCGGGCGGAAGCTAACCAAAGGTTACCAAAGGTATATATATATATATATATATATATATATATAAACTGATGCATACAAAGCAGCCCCAATAGCGAAATATATACTCTAGCGTAACCTAACGTAGCTTAACCTAACCTAGCATAGCCTAACCGGGCGTAATATAGCCTAAACTAGCGTAGCCTAACCGGGACATAATATAACCTAACCTAGCGTACCCTAACCTAGCATAGCCTAACTGGGCGTGATATAAGCTGACGTAGCGTAGCCTAACCGTGACATAATATAACCTAACGCAGCCTAACAGGGCAGCCTAATCAGCTTCATAAGGGCCTCAGGAAGCCTGAGGGGTTAAAGTTGAAGTCTTCAAGAGAAGACTAGACTCCTGGCACAGGACGGTACCAGATGAGACAGATGTACCTGGCTATGTGCGGCGGAGAGTGCTAGAGAGCAACTCGCATCTCCACCAAGCCAGGCCTAGAGACGGGGCCACCTAACCGGACCTAGCATAACCTAACCTAACCTAGCATAGCCTAACCGCGCATAATATAACCTAACCTAGCGTACACAAACCGGGACATAACATAGCCTAACCTAACCTAGCCTAACAGCCTAACCTATTCTAGCCTAACTTAGCCTAACCTAACCTATCCTAACATAGCCCGACCAGATGTAATATAACCTAACCTAGCGTAGCCTAACCGGGACATAATATAACCTAACCTAACGCAGCCTAACGGGGTATAAATCAACTTAAAGGACATGCATTAGACAAAGGTCAGACGCAGAGCTCAACCCAAATGATGCATACAATTATCCTAACTCTTGTATTGTTATTAACACACACACACACATATATATATATATATATATATATATATATATATACATACACAAAACTGATGCATCCAAAGCACCAATAGCAAATATATATACTTCAGCGTAACCTAACCTAACCTAGAATAGCCTAATCGGGCGTAATATAGTCTAACCTAGCGTAGCCTAACCGGGGCATAATATAACCTAACCTAGCGTTGCCTAACCTAGCCTAACCTAACCTAGCATAGCCTAACCGGGCGTAATATAACCTAACCTAGCGTACCCTAACCAGCACGTATTATAACTTAACGCAGCATAACCGGGTATAATAAAACCTAACCTAGCATACCCTAACCGGTCGTAATATAACCTAACCTAGCATAGCCCATGTTTTCAGCTGAATTGATAAGAAGTTATGTTTTAGCTTTAAGGTAGATCATGTCTACCGTTTATGATGATGTTCATAGGGTGAAAAAATAAAATATTAATCTCATAGAACATTTATATTGTTTATTGTGATTTTAAATCAATGAACAAATGTATGGAGAAGCAGAGTGAGACATCATGGGCATTCCCTCGCTTCTATATAGGTCAAACATTCCGATGGTACCCTTTCATGTACCTGCACCCTTTCCTTCTCGTCTCACGCAAAATAACGTGGATGCGAAAACAATTTAATGTAAAAATGTATGTACTCTGTTTTCTATAAAAATTAACAGTCGCTCTCCGCCACACGTGACCGCTTGGTGTAGGAGGGAATTGTTCTCTTGCACCGCGTTTGACACTCAATTTTGAACCTTAAACAATTGAGACTGAACAGGTGAAAATGAATGTGTTCTTTTAACTACCGGTTGAAAAGGAACTTAGTAGATCTTATATATACGAGGTGTGATCAAAATGTTCGGTAAATAGTCCCGCAACTAATGAACGAGTGTCACTAGGTGATGTCAGTGGGTATGGTTATTGGGTTTAGTTTGAGGTTTGGTACCGCTCGCCGATTTTTCTCTTTGCGTCTTTGATAATTTTCGTTCGTAATATGCCTTTGGTCGCGCTGAGAGACACTCACTGAGTCGCATTGTGGCGTTTGGCGGGAGCGACCCGCGAATGTAAACACCTCCAAGTCGCAGTTAACTTCATGCCACGATCACGGATAAGTGCATGATGGTAACAATTAGTAGGTCATGTAACTCAATTGACGACAGTGAATCACGGTTAACTGCGTGAATAAAATGTGTATGTGTGCCACGATGCGTTTCCGCGTGTCGGTCTCTCTTCACACGGATGTCACGCTGGTGGTCCCGCCTCTATACCCGGTTTGGTGAAGCAGCGAGTTGCTCTCTTGCGCTCTATGCCACACATGACAGCTTGGTGGAGGAGCGAGTTGCTCTCTCGCGCTCTCCACTGCACATAGTCATGTACACCCGGCTCATCTGGCCTAATATGCAGTCTAATTTCTTTATTTCTACCATATCTCAAGAGTTGAAATTTCTCGGTGTTAAATGCCATATTGGATGGTAATTGGGTTTAGTTTGAGGCTTGGTACCAATATATATATATATGTAGATAGATAGATAGATGGATCGATAGATAGATAGAGTTAGATGGATAGGTTAAAATGCAAGGTTAGTTTAGGTTAGCCTATGCTAGGTCAGGTTATGCTATATTATGTCCCGGTTAGGCTACGCAAGGTTAGGATATATTACGCCCGGCTGGGCGATGCTAGGTTAGGTTATATTACGACCGGTTAGGCTATGCTAGGTTAGGTTTTATTATACCCGGTAAGGCTGCGTTAGGTTACAATATGTACCGGTTAGGGTACGCTAGGTCAGGTTATATTACACCCAGTTAGGCTATGCTAGGTTAGGTTAGGCTAGCTTAGGCAACGCTAGGTTAGGTTATATTATGCCCCGGTTAGGCTACACTAGGTTAGGCAATATTACGCCCGGTTAGGCTATGCTAGGGTAGGTTACGCTAGAGCAGTGGTTCTTAACCTTTTTACTACCATGCCCCCTCTAGGAATTGGTCCTTACCTCCACGCCCCCCTTCAATCAAAATAACATTCTCAATAACTTCTCAATATTAGCCCATGCTCTCGTTAAGAGAATACAAATACAATTAGAGAAATTCCTGTTTCTAGGGGGGCGCGCCCCCTGGTTAAGAACCACTGCGCTAGAGTATATATTTTGCTATTGGGGCTTTGGATGCATCAGTTTATATACGCACACACACACACACACACACACACACACACACATATATATATATATATATATATATATATATATATGTGTGTGTGTGTGTGTGTGTGTTTTAATAATAATAATAACACAAGAGTTACGATAATTGTATGGATCATTTGGGTTGACCTTTGTCAGATGCACGCCCTTTAAGTTGATTTATACCCGTTAGGCCTGGTTAGGTTAGGTTATATTATGTCTCGGTTAGGCTACGCTAGGTTAGGTTATATTACGCCCGGTTAGTCTATGATAGGTTAGGCTAAGTTAGGCTAGGTTAGGTTATGCTATATTATGTCCCGGTTAGTCTATGCTAGTTAGGTTAGTTTATGCTAGGGCCGGTTAGGTGACCCCGTCTCTAGGCCTGGCTTGGTGGAGGAGCGAGTTGCTCTCTTGCGTTCTTCACTGCACATAGCCAGGTACATCTGGCTCATCTGGTACCGTCCTGTGCCAGGAGTCTAGTCTTCTCTTGAAGACTTCAACTTTAACGCCTCAGGCTTCTTGAGGCCCTTAGGAAGGTGGTTGGGCTGCCCGGTTAGGTTGCGTTAGTTTATATTATGTCGCAGTTAAGCTATGCAGGTTAGGTTCGGTTAGACTAGGATAGGTTACGCTAGAGTATATATTTCACTATTGGGGCTTTGCTTGCATTATATATATATATATATATATATATATATATATATGTGTATATGTGTGTTAATAAAAATAATAATAATATATAATACAAGAGGTTGGATAATTTTATGCATCATTTGGGTTGAGCTCTGCGTCTGGCCTTTGTCTGATGCATGCCCTTTAAGTTGATTTATACCCGACTAGGCTGCGATAGGTAAGATTATATTATGTCCCGGTTAGGCTACGCTACGTTAGGTTATATTACGCCCGGTTAGGCTATGCTAAGTTAGGTTAGGCTAAGTTAGGCTAGGTTAGGCTAGGCTATATTGTGTCCCGGTTAGTCTACGCCAGGTTAGGTTATATTACGCCGGTTAGGCTATGCTAGGATATGTTAGGTTATGTTAGGCCAGTTAGGTGACCCCCTCTCTAGGCCTGGCTTGTTGGAGGGGCGAGTTGCTCTCTTGCCCTCTCCGTCACACATGGCCGCTTGGTGGAGGAGGGAAATGCTCTCTTGCAGCGCGTTTGACACTCAATTTTGAACCTTAAACAAATGAGATTGAACAGAAAGGTGAAAATGAATGCATTCTTTTAACTACCGGATGAAAAGGACTTAGTAATCTTATATATATAGGGGTGTCAGGAAATGATTGCCCCCCCTGTAGAGCAAAAACTAGAAGAGATAGATAAAAACCGGCGAGACCACTTGAAGAGCGTTAAAATCTGAATAAAAACCATTATATTCTATTCCTGTGATTTTAATTCTTACCATTTTTTCCCCACAGAAACCATGGCATCATCTATTTTGAACGATTCAGAGAAAAAAGCGAGTTCTGACCGCATTCGAGCTGTCACATTTCGTGAAGCAAAGGAAGCTGGTGCAACTTTCATAACTCGACACTGGGTGGCTGAGAGATTAAAAAGATCAGAAGACTTTGTCAAAAGGAATTGGAATAAGAATCCTGAAGATTGTGAAACAGAATTTCGAGGAGGAAGACCGGAGAAATTATCTCAAGAATCGAAAGACTTGTGCTTGCTGCATCACGGCGCCGGAAGAAGAGCTACTCTGAGGTAGCGAAAGAGATACTTATCCGTCGTGGTAAGATAGTCAATCGGCAACTTGTGCATCAATTTCGAGTTCGCCAAGGCTTGAGTGCTTGGCATGAAATAGCTAAGCCTCGGAAGAGTGATCTTAATATTGAAGATCGGCTATGGTTTTGTGATTATCTTGAGGAATGGACGGAAGACGATTTCTTCACTTGGTTGTCAGCGATGAATTCTTCGTTTATGTCTCCAGAAAACCAAATTTTTCAGAATGATCGGGTTTGGGCAACAACTCTGATGAAGTCCCAGACGACCAGAAGTATCGAGAAATAGTAAAAAATCCAGCATGTGTGGGTGTTTTCATTATGTTCTCTATTCGGAAGCTCATCTGGGTTATCAAACCAAGAGGAACCAGTTGGGATGGGCCTTATTTCGAAATGTAATTTTAGCCCAACATGTAATTCCGTTTTTGAAAGACCCGAGTGTGTTTTGGATGTTGAACAGGCAACCTTTCTTCACGACAAAG